>SZWC01020760.1:8609-34016 GCA_023375785.1 Penium margaritaceum
GAGAGAGAGAGAGAGAGAGAGAGAGAGAGAGAATGATTGGATTTCAACTGCGAAGTACCCGGTGAAGTATAGAGAGATTGGTTTGTGAGGAGATAATGGGCTGAAAATCCTGTGAGTGAGAAGCAGAAGAAATTAACCAGACAGAAGCATTTCCAATAGAAAGAGATGAGAAAGAAGCCTGAGGTGTGAATTCTTAAAATAAAGAGTTGCAGATGTCGTGGAGATATGTATGGAGGCTCTATGAAGTGGGAGAGGAATAGCAGAGGTGACTTTGATTAGAAATTGAGGTTACAGAGTAGAGAGCCTTGATGAAGAAAGAAGATGAATTAGAATTGAAGGATCACATCATAGGAATAGCTGGGTGAAGGCAAATATGTAACAGAGGCCGCTATCAAGAAGTATTATATTGAAGACATCAAACATAGTGGAGTAGAGCTATGATCAATGGGAGGCAGAGGATACAATGTTGGCAAGCACGCAGGAGTTTGGGATTAAATGTGAAGTCCTTGAATGAAGGAGGAGGAGGTGAAGACGTGAAGCAGAGGTTGTGATGGAGAACAAGAAAGGAGGATGGAATTGTTAGTGTTTGATAGTGTTTCATTGAAATAGGAAAAAATAAAGGTACATACTGAAATTAGTAGCTGAAGGGAATCATAGAGACTGCAAATCCTGACTTTCAGCTTTCCGCATGAAATCTGAGTGGGTTAGAGTAAAAGATGAGAGTGCACAACCAATGGGATGAGCTGTAGGGATGGAAGGGAGGTGGAGCTAAACAGGTTCTGTGGATTACAGCATCTGATACCTTAAAAAACTCTCAAGAAAAGCTTGATTTGGGATGATTCAACCGCTTCTGAAGGACTCCATGAAAACCATGGTGGTTGGTGTCAAGAAATTCAACTTAATTTGGACAAGTGGCCCAGTCCTTGTGTGAATTATTGATAGATTACATAAGCTGAAACAAATCTTAATGCATCATTTACTTCAAACCACTGATCAGGATTCTACGCAAGTGCAAAGGCAGTCAAGGGCTCAATGTGCGCCTACAACTTGAAAAATATCAACACTGACCTAATACTCTGCCAAACTCATACTCTGCATGCACAAGCACTGGTGAACATGAAAAAAACAACAGTATCATCAGAGTCTTGCAAATGAGAAGGATAAATCAGGCTCATTACCCAGTGGCTTTTTAGTAGCGCAGCATACAAGAGCTTGAAATTCCTTATGCTCAGCGTGGAATCTGTCTGAAGCAATGCACTCACGGTAAAACTGATACTCAATGACATTGATTGTGTAGAATACTTCTCTTGTTTTTGAAATCATTCATCATGCTGAGTGATTTTGTTGGTAATATGACTGCTGCAGCACAGAGTGATTCTCCAAATGGGTACGCACTACTGCAACAAGGTTCAACAAAGCTGGATATTCTGCACCAGCCTCAGAATGTCTAGCACCCAGTGCACTTAGTTCCTGGACCAAGTGCATCATGGAGAACATCTATGGAGGTTTATAAAGCACATCGTTCTTTACTTCTTCTTCAAGGAATATCTTTCCTGTTGACAAGAGATATGTATGAAAAACTAGCGCATGCATCTTCATAGGCCTAGCCACTGTCCGTGTACATGTTAACAACCATGGACAGCTGTTACCAACATCACATACCCATAAGTGGAGTATGAGGTGCGTAGCAGATGAAATAGAGACCAACTTCCTGAAGCTGCTCATAAGGGCATGGGCAGAACTGAATGTGGATGTTGAGCTCGAGCATGACGCTAGCACGAGTAATACATGAGCAGTTTGATGACTGAAAAGGTAGTTTTTATGTTGATCACACCTTCCAGATTCATGGTAAACACCTATTTGATTATTCTATGCCTGGACCATCTCACGAGTGGCGTTGCTTCCTTGCGTACTCCTGCCATGTTAAAGCACTTGAGGATGTCACTCACATATATGCTGTGAAACATTTCGAATATCTTCTGCTGTGTGTCCCACTTGATCTTAAGACCAAGGTAGTGACTGAGCTCTCCCATGTCTTTTGTGTCAAGAATGGAAGCAAGGGAATTCTTCACATGGTCCAGAGGAGACTTGGAGTCAGAGGCAAAAAGCAGGTCATTGACATTGAGTAGGATGATAAACTGGCTTGCCTACAGCATGCACTGATGGATATGAGAGTGCCAGAAAGTGACAAAAATAGGTTGCTCGATAAAAATCATCTGGCATGACAGTTGCATAGGGGATGTTTCATAGGTTCTAGTGCACTTTACGGAACTCAATTTGGAGTCCGTTTGAGTGAGATATGGGTTTCCAAAGTTTGGAGATCATGAGTCGGGTTCAAGTGACGACCTGAGCACTTTGAGCTCAAAAGGCGGCAGGATTATTGGCCAGGACGGCTGACAGCGGCCTTCAAGGAGAAAAGACGGCTGGAGGGCGTCCAAGAGACTTCAAGGAAGGACCAGTATACGATTATTAGCCATGCAGGCCATGCGAGACATAATTCTCTTGTGTGACAAGGTGACTGCCGCTCATCCCGCTAGGCTAGGAGTGTGCTAGAGGGTGAGCTTTCACAGAGTGGATCTGAGTGCTCCCTTAGACAAATGAGGCATATAAGGGCTTGTTAGAAATCTGTGATGATGTACTTTNTCAATCAAGAATTGATTCAGACATTCGCGTTCTCTGCAAACCTACATTCGCTTCCGTAATTTCTGTCTGTGCAACCTGCAACCCCCTCTCACAAACAGTTGGTCCTGCCTAGGCGGCTCTTAGTGAGCCTGATCACCTCCCTGAGGGCTGCCCCAGTTTCCATCAGTGGTATCAGGGCTAGAAAAAGGCTTTGTCTCATCCTTGAGACATTCCTTGCACCCTGTTGTGTGAGAGAGCCATTTGTGGGCTGAACGTTGCACTACCATGGCGACATCCGCTTCTGTGGTGGCTGGCGTCAACATCGCCAAGTTTGAAGGCAAGAACTTCTTCAACTGGAGCAACAACATGAAGATGGTGCTGATGGAGAAGGGTCTCTGGAGCCAGGTGGATGAGAAGGAGCAGGAACCAGCAGAAAGCTCCCTCTCCCCTGTCGAGGCCCGTACCTACTGCGAGAAGCGTGACCGCGCCCTCGCCACCATCTACCTCCACCTCGCCGAACGGCAGTAATTCCTTGTCCATGGCATCCTCACGCCAAAGGAGGTTTGGAAAAAGCTTGAGTCCACTTATGCTTCCATGTCAATCCTCATGAATGTGCAGCTGCGTTGTCGTTTTCACACTGTGAAGATCTATGAGTCCGGATCCATGATTGACTACATCAACATGGTGAAGTCTCTCTCTGACCAGCTTGCTGAGATAGAGGACCCTGTCAAGGAGCGTGTGCTCATGCTAACCATCCTCTCTGGCCTTCCTAGCAGCTGCACTCCTCTCATTGTTGCCCTGGACCAGCGACAAGCTCTCTCTCAATGATGTGGAGGAGAGCTTGCTGTTTGAGGAGGGGCGGCGCAAGGGAGAGGAGGGCGGAAGCGGACTAGACGTCGCTCTCATCACCAACTTTGGTCATGGGGGCGGTGCTACATCAACCAGGACAAACAGCGGAGGAGGAAAGAAGAAGGGGAACTGCCACTACTGCAAGAAGCCGGGCCATTGGGCGCGCGAATGCTGGAAGAAGAAGGCGGACCTTGCGGCTGGAGTGGGAGCGGGAAAACAGTCGAACGCTTCCGCAAACGCCGCAGATTGGGAGAGTGGATTCGTGACAACCATCCGCATCCTGCACGTCTCCGACAACACCGCCCTGTTTTGGATCATCGACTCGGGAGCCACGCGGCACATGACGTGTCGCAGGGAGTGCTTCATTGTCTACACCGTCATTGAGCCTCGTCGGGTGTACATGGGGGACAACCATGTGCAAATAGCGGTTGGGGAGGGTGAGATTGTGTTTTGTGCTTTTGTTGAGGGCAAGCACGTGGAACTTCGTGTGAAGGGGGTGCTCCATGTTCCGGGGCTGGCAGCTAACCTCCTCTCTGTCTCATCTCTCATCTCTGAAGGCAGGCAGGTTCGCTTTGAGGATGGTGGCTGCACCATCTCTACAAGTGCGGGGCGTGTGCTTGCAAAAGTGGACAAGGAGGACGTTCTTTACCGCCTCTACGTGGCATCGGAGAAGGAAGCCGACTCAGCATTGGCGGCGAGAGAGGGAAAACACGACATTGGCCTGTGGCACCGCCGGCTCGGTCACCTCGGCTTTGGCGCCATCATCTCTATGCAGCAGATGGTCCGCGGCCTGGAGCTCAAAGGGGTGAAGCAGCCTGGTGCATCGGCTTGTGAGAGCTGCATTGAAGGGAAGCAAGCCCGCTCTCCTTTCACGGGGGAAGGGAAGGGCGCGACTGAGCTTCTCTCACTCGTTCACTCTGATTTGTGCCGTCCCATGCCATCACAGTCCTTGTCCGGCAAGTTGTACTTTGTCACGTTCATTGATGACAAGTCGAGGAAGACGTGGGTGTTGTTCCTGGCTAGAAAGGATGAGTGCTTTGATGCTTTCAAGGTGTCGATTGCTGCTGCACAGAATGAGAGTGGCAGGCGGTTGAAGGTGCTTCGCACTGATGGTGGAGGAGAGTACCTCTCCAACGACTTCCGCACCTTCCTCAAGCGTCGCGGGATCAAGCACGAGGTCACCCCACCTGGAACACCGCAGCTGAACGGCGTGGCTGAACGCGCAAACCGCACGCTAATGGAGCGTGTTCGCAGCATGCTCCAAGACGCGGGGCCCCAGCCAACCTTCTGGACGGAAGCGGTCAATACTGCCGTGTACCTGAAAAACCAGAGCCCTACGCGCGCCGTGCCGCTGATTACACCGGAGGAGGCGTGGACGGGATGCAAGGCAACAGTGACACACCTGAAAGTCTTTGGGTGTGGCGCATTCGTGCACGTGCCTGCCGGTAGCCGTAACAAGCTGGACGCAAAGTCGGTGATGGCTGCCTTCCTCGGCTACGACACAATGGCATTGCCCCTCTACAACCTTGCCGCACGCAAGATCATCCGCAGCCATGACGTGGTCTTCCAACAGGAAGTGAAGGGCTGGACTTGGAGCCCTATGTCGGCAGTTCCGCTTGCTCCCGCACTTGTACCAGAAGTGGGAGAATTACCGGTAGCAGAAGAGGGCGGTGCAGAAGATGGCGGTGCAGAAGATAGCGGTGACAGTGGCAACGACATGTAGGTGGAGGGAGCTGAGAAGGAGAAGGAGCTGGCATCGGAATCTGATGAGAAAGAGCAGCAAAGCAACGCACAACAGCTGCCACGACGGTCTGCACGCCTCAACTAAGGTGCAAAGGACAGTGGGGAGCCGCTGAGGCGATCCGAGCACCTCGCAAACAAACAGAGGCCACTGGAGGAGCTGGTGAACCTTTGCACCATTCCACCACCAACGGAGTCGTCTGACCTCGAGCTTCTCTTCCTCATAGTCACCGATGACCCAGCCACATTCGCTAAAGCCATGCGCAGCGCCGAGGTGGCAGATTGGCGTGCCGCAGCAGATGAGGAGTATGGTGCGCTGATGAAGAACAGCACCTGGACTCTCAAGGAGGCTCCACGCGGCAGCCGGGTGATCGGATGCCGGTGGATCTTCAGGCGCAAGCGTGGTGCGGATGGTAAGGTGTTCAGGTACAAAGCACGGCTGGTTGCAAAGGGGTATGCGCAGACTGAGGGTGTGGATTACAATGAGACATTTGCACCTGTCGCAAAGTTCCCATCCATCCGAGCGATCCTCGCTCTTGCTGCTGCTATGGACTGGGAGGTGCACCAAATGGATGTGACTTGTGCATTTCTGAATGGTGACCTCAANTTGGTGTGCAAGCTTGTGAAGGCCCTCTACGGCCTGAAGCAAGCACCACGAGCATGGTACCACAAGATGGATGAGCAGCTGGCTGGCCTTGGCTTTGTGCGTAGTGAAGCTGATCATGCAGTCTATGGGCGCACTCAAGAGGCAAGCCAGGTCATCATCTTGCTCTATGTTGATGATCTGCTTATTGCATCTGACTCCAAGTCTCTTTTGGAAAATGTGTAGCAGTCCCTTGCTGCCAGGTTTGACATGAAAGACATGGGAGAGCTCAGTTACTACCTTGGCCTTCAGGTCAAGCGCGAAAGGCAGCAGCAGACTTTGGAGTTGTCTCAGAGCACGTACATGAGCGACATTGTCAAGCGCTTCAACATGGCAGGAGCGCGCACAGCAACAACACCACTGGAAGTGGGAGCAAAGCTGAGCATGACGCAGACTCCCCGTGGCATGCAAGAGAGCAGCCGCATGGAAGCAGTTCCGTACCAAGCAGCGGTTGGAAGCCTCATGTATGCAGCAGTCGGCACGCGCCTCGACATCAGCCAAGCAGTGGGAGTGTTAAGCAAGTTTTGCGCAAATCCGGGCGTGCCGCATTGGGAGGCGGTCAAGCGCATGCTGCGCTACCTCGACAGCAGCAACAGCCTTTGCCTCACCTTCAACGGCAACAACAGCCCCATCCTCATCGGCTACAGTGACGCAGATTGGGGAGGTGACCTGGACACAAGGAGGTCAACCAGTGGGTTTGTGTTTGTGCTCGGGGGAGGTGCAATCAGTTGGCGGAGCAAGAAGCAAGAGTGCGTCGCCCTCTCATCCACCGAAGCAGAGTACATCACCCTGAGTGAAGCAGCAAAGGAAGCCGTGTGGCTGCGTGAGCTGGTGGCAAGCCTTGGACAGCAGCAGACCACAGCGACCACCATCTACTGTGACAACATGAGCGCCATTGCTCTGACCAAGAACGCCGAGTTTCACGCCCGCACCAAGCACATCGACCTGCGGTACCACTTCATCCGCGAGCTCGTGGCAAAGCAGGTGAGGCAGATCAAGTTCTGCCCTTCAAGCATGATGTTGGTAGACTTCCTGACCAAGCCGCTGGCAGCGTACCGCTTTCAGCAGCTGAGGGGACAGTGCGGACTTGTGTGATTTTTATTCTCGCAAAGTGGGAAAATGATGGATATGAGAGTGCCAGAAAGTGACAAAAATAGGTTGCTCGATAAAAATCATCTGGCATGACAGTTGCATAGGAGATGTTTCACAGGTTCTAGTGCACTTTACGGAACTCAATTCGGAGTCCGTTTGAGTGAGATATGGATTTCCAAAGTTTGGAGATCATGAGTCGGGTTCAAGTGACGGCCTGAGCACTTTGAGCTCAAAAGGCGGCAGGATTATTGGCCAGGACGGCTGACAGCGGCCTTCAAGGAGAAAAGACGGCTGGAGGAAGTCCAAAAGACTTCAAGGAAGGACCAGTATACGATTATTAGCCATGCAGGCCATGCGAGACATAATTCTCTTGTGTGACAAGGTGACTGCCGCTCATCCCGCTAGGCTAGGAGTGTGCTAAAGGGTGAGCTTTGACAGAGTGGATCTCAGTGCTCCCTTAGCCAAATGAGGCATATAAGGGCTTTTTAGAAAGCTGTGATGATGTACTTTCTCACTCAAGAGTCGATTCAGACATTCATGTTCTCTGCAAACCTACATTTGCTTCCGTAATTTCTGTCTGTGCAACCTGCAACCCCCTCTCACAAACAGTTGGTCCTGCCTAGGCGGCTCTTAGTGAGCCTGATCACCTCCCTGAGGGCTGCCCCAGTTTCCATCATGCGCCCATTGGCTGCATGGTCAGCTTCAATTTGCACAAAATGAAGGCCTGCAAGCTGCTCGTCAAACTTCTGGTACCATTCAGTATAGAAAATCTTCATATTCCTTCAGTTTACTTCAATCCGTGTTCTAGCATCTATCTCTTGTGTCGGCCTCGGCGATTGTCATCTTCAGACACTATAAGCCAGTGACTTAGGAAGCACCTTTTGAAGAGGTCTGCAACACATTTCCTAAGCGGTAATGAATCTGCAATCAGTCTACTACACGTCTGGATCTCAAAGCTTTAGTCTTGAGGCATCCAGGTTGGGCCTCCTGTGCATCCACAGGGCCACACTTCTGGATACGTCCCTGCAGCTGGTTGAGAGCCTGGATGCTCAAACCTTCCTTGATGTACATGTTGATACAAACATTATACATCCCACAAAACACTCTCACCTCCAAATGTGTTATCAAGATTCACAAATCCATATCCTTCAAGTCTTGACATGGTATCAGAGCAAAACAACAGCCTTTGATGACAAGGATGCATTTCCGCAAAAGCATGACAACATGGAAGGCAAGATGGACGACTTCTCTTATGTGGACGTGGCCGCAGAATCTGAACAAGTTCAACAAAAGGCTGTAAGAGAAATCCCGATGCACCATATCGTGTCAGAATCTACTTATCAGAAGTATTACACATGGTGAATTGAATTTCTTCACCTTCAGTTTCAGATGGATATTCTTCATCTGCAAGCGAAGCTCACTTGTTAAGTGCAAGGAGCGGCTTCATTATTTTCATCATAAAAAAAGACAAAGAATTGAGAAATTCATCAAGGTTTTGCAAAAACACCTGCAATGGTCAAAACTCTTCCACAACCTCACACACCAGCTGTCAAAGATGGAAAATCATCCAATTCTGCAAAATGAACTACAACAACTACAAAGGCATCTTTATTCACAATGCTAGCTAACAATGCTAGGATATTATCCAAGTTCACAACATCAACCAGAGAAGATTCAAACTCTCCATCATTCACAAAAGCAGCTGATTAAGCTGCAGGAAATCCAGGTAGTCATCATCCACAACCAAAATTCTTCCATTTCCCATAACACAATTTGACAAAGCTTTAGATTTCTTGCAAAATACAGCATCAACCACTAAAGCCATAGTAGACACAAATTTTCCATCCACCACAAATCATGCCAACAAAGCTGCCAAATCATCCAATCTGAGACAACCACTACAAAAAATCCTCAATTCCCTACAACATCAGTTGAAAAAGCTGGAAATTTTCTCGGATTACAACATCAACCACAACAACCACAACAAACAAAACGTGTCCATCAGCCACAGTGCCTACTGAAACAGCTGAAAAAATGACCAAGTCTGTGACATCAACCAAAGTAGTTGTAACTGCTTAATCATCCACGAAACTAGCTGATGAAGCCGGAAAATGATCTGTTCAAGAATTTCAACAAAGCCTCACCAGTTTGTGTGCTGATGTGGCAAGAAGAATTAATGGGAGAGAAGACTCTCACTCATTGACCAAAGCCTCTGCTGCCGTTTCCTTTATTCTCCAGCCATAAGTAACAAAACAAATTGGCATCAATCTCTATGATCTTGTTTGGACCACACAAATTTCAATATGAGAGTGACAAATTCCATACCTGACAGCCACATGTTCAAGGCATATTTTTTTTACAGTGTTTTGTTGGATCTTCAATCTTACAACAAATGGTCTTCTTGCATGGTGACGGAAAGTGTCACTTGTCACCACTGACTCTGGAGCTGGGAAGTTTCTCAAGGAAATTAAGACTCAAATTTAGGTGGATGTGAACCCACCAGAGCTTCTACTCCTTCAAACAGGTGAAAAGATGACTACTGCTCCTCTTGGTTACTCCTGAATCCTCTACAGGGTTGCAAGGCTCTCAAAACTGGAGGCTACAGGTGTTTTGGGAAACTACTTTCACAACTGGCCATATCTGTGTCTTGTCAATGACTTCCAAGTGTTCGTTGACAGTTTTTCTGACATTCGGGCGTTTTCATTGGGATGCCCACCAACACTGAGCCAATTCTGGAATGGTTTGAGGACAGTGAAGCTTCTTTTCCATAAAATCAAAGCAGATATGAATGAGGACCATGCAGACAGTGGGGGCATGTTGGGTGTGTTGAATAAACTTGCCCCTTGTTCAGTGTTTTAGGACAGATCACAAGTTCTTTTCCCCTCGTGGGGGTATGACCCCTGGATCTGTTATAGGGTGATCAAACTATACTCTGTCTCATGTGAGATATGACTTGTGAGTACACCATTTGGGTGAGTGGTCAACCTGGCCGTTTTGTTGATTTTGCCAAGTGACAGGTCATGAGTCTGATCCTGGTCCCATGCACATATTGGTTGTGAAGGAGGCTTCCAAGAAATATGATTCGTAGCTTATGGTGCTACATGGTTGGCCTGTCACCTCGGCAATAGGATGCTTATGTATCAAGATCACAGAAGAAGTCTATTGGTGATGTTGCTGGGTCAGGCCATTGCTTACAAATGTGCTTTGGAGCTCTAGAACAGGACAGACAGGTATAAAATGACTTATCTTGCATGCAGGTGAGATAACCCTTGCTTTATGATCTCTTTTTTATGGACAACTTGAGAACTTCTTGAGATATAATACTACGGCATTAGTACTATTGAAGGTGAAGTGTCGGCCTTATTATGTCTGGGGTGCACAACAGATGCCTGCAAAGGAAGAAGGTGTAGAAAAACATTTGTGAGCTTTTCGGTTCTGCGGCTTCTCTGCCAGAGGTGCTAAGATCAACAGCTAACAAAGGGTTATGGGCCCACTCCTCTGGTTATAGAAGTTTCACGCCTGAAACTGGTAAGTCAGAAGCAGTGAGAGAGCCTTCTCTCTCACCCAAATTCTCTGTTTGCAGGTCAACATGAGTAAGAGGGGAATGCAACAAGTCTGCACCTTTCCATCTTGAGAGCTGCCATCAGCCAAAATCAGCCACATTCTTCTTGCAACAGCCAACATGAACAAGACAAGCAGTTGCCTCTTTTCACCAGTAGCCTACAGTGGCCTCAAACACAGGTGAATTCGCATCAACAACAGGTGCAGCAGCTGTAGCTTTTGTAGTTGTAGGGATGGCAGGGACAAGGGAACTCTGGAACCATTCTCCCATCCTCACGTTTGATGGAGAGGGGTTTGCTCTATGGAAGTGGAAAATGGATGATAGAGAATTTGGGTGGTTGTAAAGGGGTTCTCTCAACGCCCTAGTGCAGAGACCTATGGGGACTTTACTCAGGTGGTGATGTTTTCCTCCATCCGATCAATGCTAGCCATTTCTGCTTCCAAGAACATGTAAGTCCACAATATGGATGTCAAGACAGCCTTTCTTGTCGTATTTTTGCCCCTTAGCATGCGCAAGCAACACTAGGAGATGTCGACAAGCTGCTTGAAGAGAAAATCCTTTGTATATTACTCTAGCTGCCTAAGCAGTGCACCAATTCCAGATTGGATTAAAGTTCTTTACCAAAGTTCCAGATTTGGAGTTGCCAAATCTGGTGAACGTTGTTTCACCAAAATTGGACAAGTAATTAGGGAGATATGGGCTCCCAAAGTTGGGGTGTGCACAAAAGTTTGGGGAGTCGGCCGCAGTCCAATGGCAAGTTAAAAATCCACCAGAACAAGCAACAAAGATCCATTGCCGAGTCGCTTCTGTTTTTTCCCTGGAGGACCGCCGAGTCGCTCCTGTGAATGATCTGCCGGATGTCAGTAGTACAGCTTGTTACTGAAGGACGTGGCCAATATTCTGGCTTGGAGTCCAAAATTCAGGAGTACCATTTGTTACTCGGAGACGTTGTGAAAATTCCAACTGCAGATCCGCGGACAGGTTTCAAACCACATCAATCCCCATGACCAAACTCGATGTTTAAAACGGACCCCAAAATTGCAAGGGGCATTGAAACTACATGTGGGGACATCTTTGTCTCCAGAATGGTGTTTTGATGGGTCTTTGATGTATGAGGGCGCCTCGGCAGGAAAACATCATGCGCACTGCTGACTGAGCCGCTAAATTCGGGTGCCAAACTTTGGCTGACAGAGCAGGAGCTACGGTTAACCAAATTGCATGTGGTTTAGTGTATTAGGAAGCGTGCAACTTGCCCTACAACTTGTCAGTTCATGTCCATATCCCAAATATAATGCAAAATTGTGTTACTTTCATCACAAAAAGTGTCTGTCTTGCTACTCTTTCCAGCTCCCACAAGCATAGCATGAGGCGACGAGAAAGCTCACGTTCAGAGCGACAAAGGGACCATGTTGATGAACTGATCCTATAATGTTCTTCAACGGGGCTACTAGATGTTCTTAAGGGGCAGCTGAGTAGGAGATTTGAGATGAAGTACATGGGTCTTCTCAACTTGTAACTTGGAAGCATGACAGAGCAGTAGGTACCATCAGCTTGATCCAGTCATTTTTTGACTCCACCCTCAATCATTACGACATGGCAGATTGCAAGCCTGCCAAAACACCCATGAAAACAGAGTGCAAGCTCTCCACCTCCACATCCCCATCCAACAAAGAAGACAAAATTGACATGCTGGGCATTCCATATCACTCTGCAGTGGGTTGTCTGATGGATGCCATGGTCACCACCTGAGCAGATGTAGCCCACGCTGTTGGACAGGTGAGCTGGTTAGTGGCCAAACCTGGTCCACTGCGCTGGCAGGTCATGAAGAGCATCATGGGGTACCTTAAGGAGATGCAGCATGTGGCGCTCCAGTTTGGAGGACTTGCTGGATCCACATCACTCTGTCTCATGTGTTACAATGAAACTGAATGGGGAGGGCATAATAGATAACAACAAATCTACTTTTGACTTTGAGTGTATGCTGAATGGAGGTACTGTCAGTTGGGCAAGTCGCAAGAAGGAATATGTCTCTCCCTCAACAGTTGAAGCTGAGTACATCCCATTTTGCTGAGGTGTGCTAAGAGATGCTGTGGCTACGTGACTTGCTATCTGATTTGAATGTACCACAGGCAACGATAACGGTGATTGAGATTGACAAAATGAGTGCGATTGATATGTACGATAACCCAGACCTGTCCAGGCACACAAATAACACTGACATCTGCTACCACTATGCTCCGTACTTGGTCTACAAGCAGATAGTGGAGCTCAAGTATGTCAATACCAAGATGAACCCGGCTGACATGCTTGTAAAGCCACTGGACGAGGATCTCCACCATACGGGCCAGTCAAGTATCGGAATGGTCAATGCAAGTGATGAAGGATGATGATGGCAGCTGATGAAGGGTACAAGAGAGATTTATTGAATGTTTTGGTCCCTTTCTTAGTGTTGTAGAATAGATGAGGAATGCTCTGTCTCTTGTGGAGGTGTGACCCCTGGATTTTTTTTAGGATGACTCAACTTTGTTCTGTCTTATGTGAGACATGACCTGGGAGTACACTACATGGGAGAATGGTTAACTTGACCACGTTGTTTTTTTGTCCAAGTAAAAGGTCATGAGCTTGATCCTGGCCCCATGCACATCTTGGTTGTGAATGAAGCTTCCAAGAAAGGAAGTCCACATCTTCTTGGAAGGTACATGGTTACTCCGTCACCTTGGCTCTAGGATGCTCATGTGTCAAGCGCATAGCACGTCTATTGGCAATATGGCTAGGCCAGGCCATTGCTCAGGAATGTGCTTTTGAGTTTTACGACCAGATGGAATGTTGTAAAAGAAATTGTTTTGCATGCAGATCAATTAAACCTTGCTTGATGCTTTCATGCATTTT
The DNA here is from genome assembly GCA_023375785.1 of Penium margaritaceum. Lineage (NCBI taxonomy): Eukaryota > Viridiplantae > Streptophyta > Zygnematophyceae > Desmidiales > Peniaceae > Penium > Penium margaritaceum. The sequence continues at coordinate 22,007 of SZWC01020760.1, forward strand.
GATAAGTTCAGCTCTTCTTGATATGTAATGCTAAGGCGTTAGTACTCTTAAAGGTGAAGTGCATGCCTGATTTTTTTCGGGTGCACTACACATGTATGCAAAGGAAGAAGGTGTCAAAACCTTCTTGAGCCTTTTGGTTTAGCAACTACTCTGCCACAGGTGGTTATCTCAATAGTTAACAGGGTGACCACAGTGGCGCTACCCACGTTCAAGTAAAACATCGTCGGCTGCAATGTGATGAGGAAACCATTCACATTGGAGCTGACCATGACAAAGCGGCCATGTTTGGCCAAGGGCCCATGTTTGGTCAACAGCAGTGCTCAAACAGCCTGTGTAAAGCGCTTGGAGTGGGCAAACCATGGAATAGCATCACTACTGCTCGCAATTTCTGGCGGTGGTGGGCACCATCCAGTAGCTATGGTGAGCAGACATCAAGAAGCATAAGAGCATAAGAGCATAAGAGCGATCTACAGCAAACCTAGAAGCAAACGTGCTCTGTATATTTTTGGTCAAATAGTACCAAATCCGTGATATCCATGGATTTGGTAGGACGGGAAGTAAACGCAAGATGGGAAATTACAACAGCATAAGATAAAAGACAGAAGGACCTCCATTCTCAAATCCTACTCATGCAGCCACACCAAAAAGAAATTTTCTCTTTTGGACCAGTGGAGGCAAGTAGAAACGAGCAAGGACCAATGTATGCTTGGCAAGATTTTTCAACCGGCCTGAGGCAAAAGGACTAGAAAAAAGCAGCAATTTAATGGAACCTGCCGTCTGCTCTTAGCATTTCAACTAGAATGACATATCACCCTGAGGATCACAGTTCCACACTGAGCAGCTCCTAGGTAATCACTTGCAAGCAATTGTGTCCACTTCACACTTCGTCACTTCCTGGTGCTAGTCAGAGACTAACTCCTGGAGCTTAGACCAACCAGTGGCTTCTTTATACTTTTCTTTATTTGGACAGCCCTTTCAGGAGCATCTAGTTCTAGATGATATGATTACAATGAGAAAGGAGCCTAGTACACATAGTCCTTGGCCTTGCATCTAAGGTGTGTGGACTGTGGCACTTTTGGACGTGGCCACTCCACACCACCTCACCAGCTTGCCAATTGGCGCATCCACTAACCGCCTAGTGACACATCCTCCTCATGTATGGAGAAATTTCATGGAATCTTCCCCTGTAGAACAACATCAAAACAAACTTCCTCCTCACATCAAGGCTTGATTGCAAGACCTTTTTTCTTTTTTCTTTTTAATTTTAAATTCAAACGTGCTATCCATTGCGCTACATAGCTGGTGTTTTTCTTGGACTTGCACCATGGATGAGATCTGGGGGACTTACTCCAGGAAAGCAGTGAATATCCAACCTATCTGCTACGCTATAGCAGTAGTCAAGGGGCATAAAGGAACAACAGTATCCTCCTCATTACATCTCAAGCTACATGAAGCATCAAGGCACAAAACCACATTACATTCATCTACAAACCCAACCCTTGAATTTTTCCAGCACCACGACCATTTCATCAACTCCTCTGATCATAAATGAGTCAAGTGAGTGGGGCATGAACTTTTCGGCTTCATCAATATTGCAATAACCATCTGTACTAACCATCATCAACTCAGGGGTGGTGTTGTCATAGATACAGCTTTCATTGCTGGTTTTCGAGAGATATCCTCTCTCGGATTGTTTTCCCACTCCACAAGATCTCAAAAAAACCATTTAAGAAGATTGTGAGGCGTGTGGCTCATATCATTTTGTAGTTGTTTCCTTAAGGCGACCTTCGAGTTCTATGGAAAAGGTTGTGACCCTTCAACCTCCAGTTGAGGGGTCTTTGGTAAACAACCTTCTTCACTTGTCTTTTGATCACACAACATCTTCAACTTCCTAATGACCTTTCATTTTCCATCAAATCTTGATATTTTAATTGTATCTTCAGCTTCAAGAAAACCCAACAACTTCCATGTGACCCTTATGATGGCATCAGCTACCATCAACCTCTTAAAGTCACTAGATGATCTCATAACTTCTCAGGTGGTAGTGCAACTACCCAAGTTGTTTTGCAACCACCTAGCCACGTCACGTGCTAGTCTACTTGTGGTGGCAGATTAGGCTTGCCTCATTCCTCCTTAAGGGGCTGAGTTCCTTTATTCCAGCATGCATTCAGATATCTTCAGTTCACGTCATGCTGCATTCTAGCAGAAACATGAAGTGCCTGCCTCTACAAGTCTTAGCCTCTGAAACTATAAGCTAGTATCTCATACATTGATTTGCGCCTCCTCTACTGCACGGTAGTGACTGTGCAAGAATTCTATTGCAAGTGTGGACCTAAAAATTAGTCTACAAGCTTTGAGGGCGGGTGCCCTGTGGCTCCAAAATGACGGGAAATCTGCGGGATGCAGTTCTCACGTTGGTCTGATCGTGTTACTTGGTCCGAGTAACAAATTGCACTAGAGGATCCAGTGGATTATCCATCGGACGCCTTGGCAGATCTTCCGGAGAAAAATCTCCAGATGGAACTTTTGCTTCTTGGTCTGGTCAATCATTCACTAGATTTTGAGTTGCGGCCGGCTCCCAGAGCCGCCGCGCACACGCAAACTTTGGAAAACCATATATCCCTTGAAACTTGTCTGATTCCGGTGAAACAACTTCCACCGGATTAAACAAGTTGTACACTTTTAGGGACAGCTGTCCATTTTAACATCCGAGAAATCTTCAAGCTGCTTGATCCACCGGCAAGGAATTTCCTCTCTGTGGCGGCTCGTCAGCACCTTTCAGTGTTTCACTTGGGCATGCCAAGGAGCAAATTTTCAACGCTCTCCCCCTTGCACCTGCCATGCCCGCTGCTCCTGCTTCCTCTCACTCATCTTCTGCTGTGCCCTCTGGCCCATCATAGCTGGTCATCCAAAGCCTGGCCACGCTCATCGCGTGCCGGTCCACAGGTTGCGCTTTGGTCAAGCAATCCGCAAGCATGTTGTGAGTGCTGCACTGCTGCAGCAGCGCCTGCACCCTCTTGACCATGTCCCCTGCATAGTAATGATGCACGTCAATGTGCTTTGTCCTCCTGTGCTAAATTGGAGAATGAGGTGGTGTTGTCCTCTACCACCACCGTAGGCTCTTGCTGCGGCACGCCCAGCTCCCCCAACAACCTGTGGAGCTAAACCGCCTCCTTGACCGCCTCAGCCAGCGCCATGTACTATGCTTCCACTGTCAAGGTGGCGACACAGTCCTTCTTCCTGCTGCACCATAAGACTGCTACACCAGCAAGGAAAAACACGTAGCCAGATGTAGACTTCCGCTTATCCACATCCCCAGCGTAGTCTGCATCCGTGTAGCAGACTGGACGCGAGGGTTCCACTCGCCTCTTGTCGTCAAACCTGAGGCACGCGTGCCGCGTTGCCTTCAGGTAGCAGAGGATGCGCATGACCACCTGCAAATGTAGTGGCCATGGATCGGCCAGGTACCTGCTCACTTGGTCCACAGCATAGGCTAAGTCCGGTCGAGTTGCCAGCATGGCATACATGAGGCTGCCCACTGCCGATTGGTAGGGCACCCCTACCATGTCCTCCCGCTCTTCTTCTTTTTGCGACACCATTGCTGCACTCAATTCACAGGTTGTGGATACAGGACTGCGGTACGGCATGGAGGACTACAAAGTGGTTTCCAATCCTCCATACCGTACCGCTTGAGCACCTCAGCCAGATGTTTGGCCTGCCCCAGCTCAAGCGTGCGCGCCCTCCAGATCCATGTAATGCTCACCCCAAGGTACAACGCATGCTCCCCCATGTACAACATCTGGAACTTGCTGCTTAGCTGCTCTTTCAGCTGTTGTATGCTTTGCAGGTCAGAGGAGCACAACATCAGCTCATCCTTGTAGAGTGCAACACTCTGATGTAGCTTCTTATTGTGACGCACGTACTGTTGGCTTGAGGGTGATTGTGCACCCTGGAGAGGCCCTAGCAATGACTGGTTCACACCACCAACTGTTTTTGGAGAGACTGAAACCGTGGAGGCAACTGGTTCCAAGAATGGCAGAAAACTGGTCAGAGAGTGAGACAATAGTTTTGGCCTGAATTGAATGGGAATGAACACTTTATCAAGGCTCACAAGCAGTGGATTTTTGTAGCAACTGATCTAAGCTTTCCAGAACACCAAAGCATGCCACATGTGGAGCTTCCTAGAAGTTTCTATGGCTTCTAGAGTGGCCCTTGGTAGGCTATCCTTTTCCCACCTATGAAGGCATCCCTTCCTTCCTCTAGAAGCTTCTGCCCCTTCCTAGATTCCTCAGCTTGCTTCTAGTAGGAGGGAAGGTATTTAGAAGACCAAGACAACTCTAGAAGTATTGTAGGACAAGTCACCCCTTCTACAAGGTGTGTCACCTTCCTGGACCCTCACCTGGCCTTCTAGAACCTTAAGGAGGAATTCTAGATTTTGAGCTAGCTTCCTGGCATCTATTTTCTGCCTCCTTTGAGGCACGGCAGAAATTGACCTTGTGGGACTTGAGCCTGGGCCCCTGCCTCTATAGGTGGACACCATTAACCACTAAGCCACCTTGGCTTGTCTTCTTGGTGTTCCTTTTTGGAGTCACTCCTGCCATGGTGAGGAGCATTACTCCAACAATCTCCCACTTGCACATCACCCATGGCATTTGTCCATGCTCAACCTGCAACTGAAGAGCCTTTCTCCTCATGGGAGGCGAGCTCACATTTTATTGCTCCCTCCCACTTGGCCCCATCCTTCTGGTGCAGTGCCTCCTTCATGTTCCTCTTACATGAAGAAGACTTGTGCGAATCCGGTCCAGATGCCCTTGTGGGCATCATACCTTTTTTTCCTTCTTTGTACACGGCTGCTTGTGCGTGGCTCTTGAGGCGGTTGTTGTTGATGCTGTCCCCTTTCGGCGCCATCCTCTCCAAGCGCCTGCTCCTCCTCTCTTGGAGACCTTGGAGACATCGGTCGACTCCCCGCCTCCACTTCCATCTCTCGTTCTTTGGATTCCTCATCCGAAGTGGCCAAAACAAATTCTGCCGCTCGCCCATCCCTTTGGTGATCCTCTCCGGCTGGTTCTCTTGTAAGGATGTCACCCTCATTCACGTCCTCGGACATCACCCCCTCGAGGAGTGGCAACCACTCCCCCCTCTTGGAGAGACCTGCCTTATTGTCCGTCCATTGGCTTTTCTCATCAAAAGTGACGTCACAACTCCGCACAATCTGCTGCCTCCTTGGGTCAATGAGTCGGTATGCCTGGCTTCCGCTCTCGTACCCAAGGAAAATACACAGGCGGGTTCGTGGGTCCACCTTGCTCCGTCCTTCACATGCCTGCACCACCGCATGTGCAATGCAACCAAACGTGCGGAGGTGACCCACTGTCGGCTTCCTCTCTCTCCACACCTCTTGTGGCGACTTCCACACCTTGTTCTTCTTGTCCTTTAACGGCTTGGTTGGTGTAAGGTTCACTATGTGTGCCGCTGTCCGTGCCGCCTCCACCCAATACCATTATTGAAGGCCGGCGGCGCTCAACATTGATCGCACCATGTTGAGGATTGTGAAATTTGCTCTCTCAGCGACGCCATTCTGTTGTAGCGAGTGTGGAGTTGTTTTTTGCCACTCAATCCCCTTTCTCTTCATCCACCCAAGGCAGCCCGCATATTCACCACCGTTGTTGCTCCGGAACGCCTTCACTTTCAACTCTGTCTGCCGCTCCACATCTGCCACAAACTCTTGCATGCATGCAAGGACTTCACTCTTCTGCTTCATGAGGTAGAGGTACAGTTTGCGGCTGTGGTCGTCGATGAAGGTGAGTAGGTAGTGGGCTTTGCCGATGGAGCTCTCAAGTGGTCCACACACATCTGTGTGTTCCACTGCCAAATTTGTTGATGCACGCATCCCATTTTCCACAAACGGCTGCCGCGTCGATTTGCCGATAACGCATGGCTCACACACGGCCTCCTTGGTTCCATCAAGGCCACTGATTTGGAGACCCCGCACCACCTCTGTCTTTGCCATCTCTTTCACCGTCGATGGAGAAACATTGCACAGTCGGCGGTGCCACAGGTCTATGTTTCCTTCATCCTCCAATGCGAGATTGGAGGTGTTGGACCATGCCCGGCTGCCGAAGATCTTTGCGCATAGCAGGTACAAGTCGTCCTGTCTCTTGGCGCGCGCAATAATCTCGCCTTTGCCCTCCTTGCGGATGACAGCCTCCTTCTTTGTGAAGAGCACCTCAAGTCCCTTGTTGGTAAGGCAGCTGACGGAGAGCAGGTTTGCCCCAAAGCTGGGCATGTGGAGCACGCCCTGGATTGTGCTCGTGACAGGTTTTCCATCCACAATGGACTCAATGCGGACGTTACCCTCACCGGCAGCCACCTCTGTTTTGCCGTTGGCCACCATCATGCGTCTCTCCAAGGCGCCGTAGGTGACAAATGCGGCCCTGTTGCATTGCGTGTGGCGGCGTGATCCAGGGTCAATGACGACAACTCCCGGATCTTTCAAGTTTATGGAGTTGTACGCCATAAGGGCCTGCTCGTCTGTCTTCCCGTCCCGCTGCGACCGGTCTAGCTTCTTCTTGGGGCAGTTGCGTGCATAGTGGCCCTCCTTGCCGCGGTCGAGGCACTCCCCCTTCTTGTCACCCTTTTTGGTGCCCTGTTTGGCACCCTTCCACTTGTCGGCTCAGCCTCCACAGTGAGGATGAGCCGTGCAAGCTGGACTTGATGCCGCTGCGCTCTTTCAACCGCCATGTCGCATCCACTCGTTCCGCACATACTCAACAACCTTCGGGTACTATAGCTCATCGGAAAGCCAACTGTCTGGCACGGCAAGAAGGAGGATCATAGCTTGCAACTGAGAGTCAACCTCCCAACCAGTGGCCACGCATTTCGCTATGAGTGACTCAATCTGCTACATGATCTCCATGATGTCATCACCTTCGTTGGCTCAGAGGGTCACGAGCCGTTTGAAGATGAAGAGCTGATTGGAGAGGTTGCTTGACTGGTAGATGGAGCGGAGTTTTGACGATGCTTCTGTGGCCAGGTCGCATCCTTGGATGTGCCCAAGTTGTGATGGGCATAATGCGGACATAAGGAGCGCCAACGCCATTTTGTTGCGCTTTTTGTATGCCTCCTTCACCTCAGCCATTGCAGTTTCCGGCGGAGCAGTCTCATCGCCCTTTACAAGCTCTAGCAGTCCCTTGTCATCGAGGAAGACCTCAAACTGCCACCTCCACAAGGCAAGGCCTGTCCCATCAAACTTAAGGACAGTACAGCTGCTCTGTTGCGCGCTGGTCACCATGTCTTGCTATTGGAAGCGTGAACTCAAGCTGGCTTGGAACCCCTTAGAGGCATGTGCCCATAACCCTTTGTTGGCCTAAGGGTGAGTGTGCACTCTGGAGGGTCCCTAGCAATGGCTGGTTCACACCAACAACTGTTTCTTAAGAGACTTAAACTGTGGAGGCAACTAGTTTCAAGGATGGAAAAAAAATGGTCAGAGAGTGAGGCAATAGTTTTGCCCTGAATTGAATGGGAATTAACACTTCATCAAGGATTACGAGTACTGGCATTTTGTAGCCACTGATTGAAGATTTCCTGAATATCAAAGCATGCCAGATTTGGAGCCTTCTAGCAGATTCTATGGCTTCTAGAGTGGCCCTTGGTAGTCTGTCCTTTTCCCACCTAGGAAGGGATCCCTTCCTTCTTATAGAAACTTCTGCCCCTTCCTAGATTCCTCAGCTTGCTTCTAGTACAAGGGAAGGTATCCAAAAGACCAAGACAACTCTAGATGTCTTGTAGGACAAGTCACCCCTTCTAGAAGGTGTGCCACCTTCCTGGACCCTCACCTTGCCTTCTAGAACCTTAAGGAGGAATTCTAAAGTTTGAGCTGGCTTCCTGGCATCTATTTTCAACCTCCCTTGAGGCAGGGCAGAAATGTATCTTGTAGAACTTGAGCCCGGGCCCCTGCCTCTATAGATGGACACCATAAACCACTAAGCCACCTTGGCTTGTATTTTTGGTGTTCCTTTTTGGAGTCACTCCTGCCATGGTGAAGAGCATTACTCCAACACATACACGCTGTTATCCGCCTCACAGCGCTTGAAGTCGAGTTGTGCAATGAAGCTGTCCTTCTGGTACCAGCATCAAGGCGATTGTTTTAGCCCCGACAAATACTTCCACAGCGTATTGGGTTCCCAGTTGATGCCTTGTTGTTTCATCCACCTGCTGTAGCCTACGGACTCTCCGCCATTGTTGCTACATAGTGCTCTGACCTTACGGCAAGTGTGCCTCTCCACTGCTGTGATGTACTCCTTCAACCAATCCAGGCCCTTGTCTTTTCACTTCATGAAGTACACGTTGAGCTCCTTTTGTAGTCATCGATGAAGGTGACAAAGGATCTCAGGCCGCTGTTTGACATTGTTTTGAATGCTTTGCACAAGTTGCTATGCACAACCTCCAGTATGTCCTTTGTACGAGCCTCATTCTCATTGAACGGCTTGCACGTGCCTTGCTCAAAATGCAAGGCTCGCACTTTGTTTGCACTACTACAATGCTGTCGCGTTTTGCTATGCCATCAATGACATGGCCACGCACCATGTCGCGCTTTGCCATCTCCTTAACGGTTACTGGTATTGAATTCCTAAACCATTGGTCCCTGAGCTCCTGATCAGCGCTTCTTCACCTGGAAATCATGATAACGCGATCTTGCAAGTTTGCTGCATCCAATGCAATGGGGATCACCTTAGTGTATACGGTGTAGAGACTGCCCTCACACTTTACCTCCAGCATGACCTCGCTACAACCGTTGTTGCGCACCACTCAGCCTTTCCTACGGAAGAACACCTCATACCCCTTATCCATCAGGTGGTTGGCACTCCACATGTCAGCCAGGTCAAGGACGTGCTGCACATCACGGATTGTGCGCAACTCCTTCTTACTGCCCACCACCACTTCCACCTCCACGTCATCTTGTCCACCTGCCAGCTCAGCATTATCCTTCGCGACCACCATTGACTTAGAGGACTTCTCGTAGGTGACGCACCCCACCTTCTGGACTTGGGTGTGCTCGTCCACCCCGGAATTCAAGCACCGCCTGTTGGCCCTCTTGAGTAAATGATTCTTGTTTCTACTGAGCAGCGCCTTGCCTTTGGTGTTTTTGTCGCTGGTCTTTGCCTCCTCGGGGCACTCACGGGTCCAATCGCCCTCCTTGGCGTAGTTGCGTCACGCACCTTTCTTGGCACCCTTATTGCCACTGCCCTTTCCACCCCTTCCTCTTCCCCCACTTCTGCCACCACACGTTTTGGTGACAAGGGCCAATAAGGAAGACTATGACTCCCCGCAGCTTCAGAGCTGCGCCTCAATGTGGATGTACTTTGCGACTGCCCCATAGGTGAGCTCGTCCTCTGACCATCCTCCAAGAACGGTGATGAGTGGAACCCAACATTCAAGTACGGCTATGAGGAGGGCCATCGTATGCAGCTGCGTGTCACTATTCCACGCCACGTCATTGCATTGTGAGGCAAGCGACTTGATTTGCAGCATGGCACAGATGACATCATCTCCCTCCTTGATTCTCACCATGAAGTGCCGCTTCATTGCAAAGATTTTGTTTGCAAGCAACTTGAATTGGTCAATGGTACAGAGTTGTTACCAACCTTTGACTGCCAGCTTGCAGCCTTGGAAATGGCCTCACTACAAGTTGGCTGTCCCAGACACTAGGAGTCTGATAGATTTCGTGGTGTTCTTCTCAAAGGCCAGCTTCTTTGCATCCCCAGCAGTCGCCTATGCGAGCACCTCTTTTCCCATCATGACATCCAGCAGCCCCTTATGTGCAAGGAGCAGCTCAAATTGCCACCTCCATAGCTCAAAGCTTGGACCTCTTGCAAAAATCTGAATGGGATGCGTCTCCTTCTACGCCATATGTGCAACTTCTACTCCAACTCATTCTCAGAATTTCACAGCGACATCCAAGATGACAATTGCGTGCGTAGCGGAAGACGTGAACGTTGGAGATGATCAAACCAGTGGGCCCATAACCCTTTGTTGGGATATCTGCAGGATGCAGTTCCAACATTGGTGTAATGGTGTTTTGTGGTTCACATTTTCAGTTTTGGGCGAATCTAATTATGAGCGTGAGCTTTCTTGGGGCCTCACACTATGTGAGCCGGAATTTAGAGACAGTCAGTCTGCAAAGGGAATAACATCATCTTGTGCTGGTTTTTTGGCATGGAAATCAACAAAAAAAGGTAGGGCTAGTGATGAGCTCACAAACGCACCAGACCATGTGTGATTTGGCCAAGCGCAGTCAAAGTTACGCTTGCCACAGTGCAGGTCTCGCCCACCGCATAAACGCCTTACACTTCCATGGCGCGCACATGCTGTGGCACCTTCCTACACGTGCAAAGCGCATTTCCCAAGGTCCATATCCCATTGCACGTAGTGTAGGGGTCCGCTGCACTGTTTTCACACACTTTCTCCACTTTTGGGTCGAGTTTCGTGATGGGGTGTGATGAGGTTTGAAACCTGTCCGCAGACCTGCAGTCAAAATTTTGACTATGTCCCCAAGTTACAAAATGTACCTCTGAGTTTCAGACGCTGAGCTAGGATTTTGGCCAAGTCCCTGAGTAACAAACCTGCACTACAGGATCTGGTGGATTCTCCACTGTACACCTTGGCAGACCTTCCGGAGTCTCCAGATGGAACTTCTGTTACTCGGTCCGGTCGATTATTCCCCGGATTTCGAGTCGCGGCTGGCTCCCAGAGCCACTACACACACCCCAACTTTGGAAGACCATGTATCCCTCGATACTTGTCTGATTATCGTGAGTTAACTTCCACCGGATTCAGCAACTTGTCAACTTTGAGAGGAAATTGTCCATTTTAGCATCCAAGGAATATTCAAGCTGCTAGATCCACTGGCGAGGAATTTTCTCTCTGTGGCAGCTCGTCAACGCCTCCCTGCGCCGCACTTGGGCATGCGGTGCTCTTTGACACTACCATACTTGTGGATACATTGCAGAAGCTAGTTTAGGGCCTGTTCACTCAAACCTCATGTGAAACACATGTTTCTACAAGATTTTTGCACTATGTTTTAATGAATGTTCACTAAACTACTTTTTGCAAATCTTGACAATGTTTTAATTTTATCTATATTGATATCCAAGTAGAGATGGAAATCTATAAGAATAGATATCCCTTGTTCATCATCTTTCTATGCTAGTGGCTGCATGCACCTTTGTGTGGGAGCCAAGTCTAGCCTTTCACGGACTACTCTCCACTTGCATGGTTATTCATATAGAGGGAGACCCACCTTTGTGTGGATGCTGGTGGACTTCCACTGTGTTTTTAGTTGTATTGCTACCTCACTGGTGGCTTGTGCGATCATGTTGAACATAGCAAGAAGTTTAGCCTCGGCAAGAGCTTTTGTTTGCAAGAGCTGATGTTGTGTGGCATGACGTTGTGCGCTCGCTGACATTTGCGATGTGTGCTTGTCTGGGTACCAGGGTCTTTGCTGCAGTTGTTTTAGTTGCATTTGTTGTTTTCGTCCAAAGAACAATAATGCAGAAGATAGAGGGCCTGGTTCATCAGCCTCTGGTGGAGAGTAGCTGTGTGGTCACCACCCTTTAGGTAATTGTTAGTTATGTAGATGTTTTGATGATGTTCTTTCCGTTCACTCTTTCATTCTACTATGTTTCATCCTTCATTATACTCCTTGATCTCAACCCTTCTATCCATTCTTCTTCGACATGGAATCAGAGCCAACTTAATGGAACCCTGCTCTCCCTTCCGCTTCAACTTAGGCTTCAGCTTCTGTTTCTAGTTCCATCTTCCTTGGATGCTGTATACCCATTTCTGGTGGCGGTGTAGCTGTTTTGCATTGGGTGTTTGGGTATCTCAGTATTTGAAGTGGCATCTGGTGCATTTTGGCTTTTCTGTGCTTCCATGGAATCTGCAGATCCAGGTTTGACTCCAGCGTCAGCGTGCCCTCTCCCCCTCCCACCGTTTTCTCCCCCCCTCCCCCCCC
>SZWC01020761.1:7654-28634 GCA_023375785.1 Penium margaritaceum
GGGGGGGGGGGGGGGGGGGGGTCCAGGTTTGGGTTCAACATGCCCTCCCCCACCCCCCTCAAACTGAGGTGTGTGTTTGGTGATTGACGGTGCATGACACGTACCATGTAATGGTCCAGGAAGTGTACACTAGTCTACAGGTTAACACTTTGGTGGATGTATGCACACCGTAGATGAATCTGGATTCAACGCCTGTGGATAGATGTGAAATGTGAACAATATCATATATTTCCTAAAGTCATTCGATCACTCATTCTCAGCTCATCAGACTACCTCTAACCATTGAAAGATTCGATCATCTGACTGCATTATGCACCACTGAAGACTTGTCAGCATCTGATTGCGGATAGGCCCAAAACAAAGAGGTCCAAAACACATGTGATTGATGGAAACAAGGAGTCATTTGGGGGGGGGGGGGGGGGGGGGGGGGGGGGGGAGGGAGTAAGATGGAAGAGGATATCTGCATTGGGTAAACCTTTTTTTCTTTTTGGATAGCTCTTCAGGCGCTCCTCTTCCTGCTAACTACCAGACGACAATAATCCTGCCGGTCGAGCGGCGGGATGATATCTTGACAGAAGCTACAGCGGCTATCAAGAAGTCCACTGGTACTGGTGTTTTAGGGTGATTTGTGTACCAGTATTTTCCTGAAACAACATTTAGGAAAAGCAAAGGGCAAAGGAGAAGAATAGAAAAAAAAAACATGATACTTGATGGTCATGTATACGTCTTACATGTTCTTGTCAATGTTCTGTTATTTGAATTTGTTTGAAATTTTTAATGAGGATACAATATAGGTATCATGTCTTAATTAAACTTTAAGAAACACTGTTGAGTTGATTCAACAACCTTCATAAGACTATGGAGATTAAATGGTAGGAGAATGTTCGTCACTCTATCAAACCAGATACATGGGCCCACCGTTGTAGGGTGGCAATGCCATCTACCGTATGCATCCGCAACCTCTGAAAATGGCCAAGAACCAAAAAAAAAGAAAAAAGATGCCGAGTCACACGCTTCAATGGGAAAGGGTTTCTGCTTTGGAAGTGGAAATTCAAAGAACAAATGAAGCTTGAGCTGTTGAAGGGAGAAAATGTCTTACTTGAGGCCACCACTATGCAGTAAAGAAGCAAAGGAGGCATGGAACAAGCACTATAAGAAGGCACTGGTGCTCCTGGTTTCTGCATTGTGTGATCCTCAGAAGAATCAAGGATTGGCCCAGGCCATGGAATCCTCGAACAAGTTTTGCTCCGGCTGCCAGTCAACCATCCTAGCCGACCAACTTGTCCGCTTCAGATGACTTATGACCATCCAATTTGATGAAGCGGACGACGTGCTAGAGTTCATGCAGAAGATCAAGTCACTTTCCACATAATGAATGGCCGCCGGGTCATATTTTGACCCTTTTCTGCAGGCTATGATCTGCCTCCTGTCCCTGCCTAACAGCTGGAGCCCACTCATCAAAGTACTTGGCGGCCAGAAATCCAACAAGCTCCAGATTTTGTTTTGCAATGATTTTGCATGGAGAACCAGAGGTGAGATCATCCCATCAGGAACTTCTGCTTATGCAGCGTGACCTCACATAGGAGGGGGCAGTACAAAGGAGGAGGATGGGAAGGGTGCCAAGAAGGAAATCAAAAGGGGAATGGGAAAACTGAGTGAAAAAGCTTTCACTAGGTGTGTGGTTTTTCTGGATTCTGAAGAAGATTTCGAGCGGTGATCCAAAATGTACAGCAAGGGGTGCGGAACACCAGGCTACAGTCTCATGGCTACAAACGCAATGGTATGACAGAGCCGGGAGTGCTGATGGTCGGTAGTGAGTCAGCACGGCCCACGCAAATATTTTGGGGGACATTCAACACCTAAAAGTTTACCTAGGAGTGCATAGTAATTGTTAATGTAAGGAGTGAAAAGGTAGCCAATGAAGTAAACGTCCGGGTGCAGTTGCAGGGTGACAGAGAGAGCCTTCACTGCTATGGGGCACAACATACTGTACATGCCAAACTTGGGATTTAACTTGCTATTCGTGAGTCGCTTTACAGATGGAGCATACAGTTTTCTGTTCACCAATCAGGAAGCACTCATCAAAGCTTTGAGTGATGTGGAGTTGTCTATGTGGGCAAAGTGATAGGAGGATGTGTATGTTATCGGCACCACCATCCCCAAGATAGCAGTGAAAAATGTTGTGCGAGTAAATCGTTCAAGCAGAAATGCAGACCTGCAGTTGTGGCACCAATGCATTGGCCATGTCGCAGTGGAATCCACAGAGCAGATGGCAAGTGAGGAGTTTTTTTTTTGGGTCTCATTTACCGGGCTTGGTATAAAATCGCTAGCGTTTTTTTAGGCTCGGTGATTTCTAGTAGTATTACAGATTTATTCATACCAAATTAAAGGTTATATGTTCACTTTTATCCTGTTTGTTCTTTGAACAGGAGTTTCACCAACAAGTTCCTTATGAAGTTACACTATAACCTCCAGATGACCACATCCAATGTAGTACAAAGTAGTACGCAATTTAACCAACCCAGTGACCTTTGAGCCTCCAAATTTCAATAGAATGTGCACGATAATGTTGTGTGAGTGTGGACATGTGAAAATCTGGGAAGAAAGTAACAACTAACTAGAAAATAAGAATTAAATAACAAAAAAACAACAAAAAATAACAAGAAAACAAAACAAAAACAAGAAAATAACAACGCTACATCACCCTGGGTCATTTTCATGAGGTACATGGGGGATCCAATGATGTAAATATGATAAGTGACGGCAAGAGTCTCGCCTATTTTCTTAGGATCAGACGACTTGACCTTCTGTGTTCATGAGACTTGAGGAAGTTGGGACTGCACTACAGGAGAGGGGAAACTCTGTCCCCCTGGCTGCGTATGTATGCATCTTGGTGAAGGAGTAAAATGCCCCCTATTAAATTCAAGCTCCATGCCTACGATGAATTTGGCCAGTCCCAGATCTTTCATCTTGACATCCCATAGGAGAGACTTGACAGCTATGAGATTTTTAAAAAGTGGAATAGGCAATCAAAAGTTCATCCACACAGACTAGGACTGCTACAAATAACACGGAGAAAAGATGAACAAAAGGGTATGGCTCTACTGCAAAGCTGTGGTAGCCACCCTTTTCAAGGGTAGACATGACTTTGACCTTCCAGTAGCGGAGGCATTGCTCCAAGCCATACAGTGCCTTCTAGAGGCACCAAAAAATGTTACAGCCATCAATGAAATCTGGGGGACTGTAGTGGCTTCTCGCCATTTTGCGCCTAACTGTCGACCAAAACTGGAGCCCTCACATTAAAAGTCCAAAGAGGCCGAGTGACCGGCTGCCTCAGCCATTTTAGCTGAGACACGTCATGGCGAATTGGACACGGTCATCATAGGGCACAGCCACGTAGAGACAGGATCCTAGCGGTGCTCAAGTGGTGGAGGACTGACGCGATGGAATCTCCATCGCGACATTCCTCTTGCTCCAAATCCACACAAAAGGTGTTTTCCAGTCTAGGGCCGAGCCGGAATCTAGCCCGTAGATTATTTTACATCTCAGGAAACCTTGAGAGGCTAGCCTCGAGTTCCCAAAACACACTGTAAATATTCATGGACCTTTTTTAATCCTAAAAATGATCCGTAAACTACAAGGAGGAATGTCAGAAATATGATCCAACAAGGTCTTCTCCAAACATAATCCCTTGGATGATCCAAGCTCTGAACAAGGTTCAAGTCCTCCTTCAATCGTCATTGAAAATGGATTACCGGTAACGACCATTAGTTTAGAATCAAGCTACACCTGGTAAAGATGACGTCGCAATGCGTACTGGTACGAGAAAAAAGCTGTTGATTTCTGTTTTTTTCCTATTCTAATTGTATATGCGGATGATGTTCATTCCCTCCTTGTTTAAACCAGAAGAGTCTTTTCATCTTGTTTGCCTTTGGTTCTGTGGCCCTCGCCCCCATGTCTCCGCTCTGCCATTCCTCACTCGCTCACTCTTCTCCATCCAATCTCTCATCAAGTAGCCCAAATCCTTTTGCACAGTCGCTCTCACTCCATCGCTCAAATTTGTTCAAGTCATCAGAGTGATCCCTCTTGTCTACACACTCTCTCAGCATGCCCAACATCTACTCTCCATTCAAGCCCTTCATCTTCATTTCTCATGCTTGTTCTCACTCCTTCTCCGACAAAATCTTTGCTCTCATCCTCGTTTCTTTTATTTTGTCATGCTCTGGTGCTTCCGCACTTCCCACTACACCTGCCTGCTTCTGCTCCTGCTTGTATTGAGCGTCACATTTTTCTAACATGGTATCAGGGCTTTAGGTAACATCGCCTAGTGCCTCCTAACCAAGTCATCCTATCTTCACTGCCATCACCACCTCCTACTGGCTTAGTTCCCTCCTGCACCTCACACTACCACAACCGCCCTCTACATTGTCTCTGCCACCTCTTTATTTGCTCTCATAACTGAAAATTTTACTAATGGATGTTGTTTGTCACTCCGTTCATTCGCCTGCACGTGGTGGTTTGCGGGCTCCAGTCACGTCTTCACCTCGTCTGCTCGCTCATCCATTCCTCCTGTTGCTTCATCAGCAGGTGATATCAGCAGCATCATTGAACCTTGCTCTTCACAGTCTGGCAATACTCTTTTTCATAACTGAGCACTACATCCAAACAAACACCTGCAACAACGCCCAGCCTCATCCACCGCCAACAGCTGACAAGAGCATCCGAGCCGCTCCCTAAAACCATCCTCACTGAAGCTTCCTCCCGGTTTCATCACAGCTCTGTGTTCTCCTCAACTATCTAAACTACTTCCATCTACCTCTTTCCTCTACATCTTACATTCTCAGCCTCTCCCACGAGACATCGTGACCTCGTACTAAGGTCATCTCTCTGTCGTAGCCTCTGCCTCCCAAAATGCTCTTTGTCTATCCTCCTCCTTCATTTGCCGCATGTGCTCCCGATCTGCTCCGTCTACATCAACGTCATTGTCACCATCTCCTCCACCTCTTTGTTGCATTATTCTCTCAAGTCACTCTCTGGCGTTCCCTCCTCTCCCTTTGCTCCATCGCTTATTCCTTCTCTTCCTTCATTTTCATCAGTGATCCTTTACATCAGCTGCCTTTTCCTTCATCTGCATTCATGTGCTTCATCACAGCTCTTTCCTCCATCATCTACCATATTATCATCCTCCTCTCCTCTATCGTTTTCTGCACACTCATCTTGAGCATCATCCTCCTCATAATCCTTTATCAGCTTCAGCATCTTCATCGTCACCATCATCAATCTACACACGTGGTTTTGTCCCAGTGCCCGGTTCTTCATCAATCGTCCGCCATTATCCACTTTTCACTTCTCCGCTCGTCATCAGGATCCGCCAGGTCAGCTGCCGGTCTCGCATTAACCCGAGCCCACGCCTTCCCATCATCAGCACACAGGGTTCGCCCCTGCGCCCAGTCATCATCATCCATCAGCAATTCTCCTCCATCAAACTTGCATCTCAAGCCAACATCAGGATCATGTGTCAGCTGCCAATCTCGTACCGAATTGCACCCAAGCCTGCAATAGATTTCTTGTAACGCACTGGCCTTTTTCTTCCCCTGTGCATCCTCTCTGTATGTAATTTCCTTCCGGTGTGGACCTGAGTGCACATGGCATGCTGATCTAAAGGGTAGAGGTGGCACACCCTGAGCATCCATGACACGCTGGACTGACAACTATGCTGTCTCTGGCGTCTCTCGCGTTCTCGCCTCCCTCTCACAGCATTGCCACAGATCAATCATTTCTTAGCTTTATCTCATCGCTTCCTAACTGAGACTTATGTGTGTCGTTGACCTTTGCTCTTGGTCAGTCCAGTAGTCTCAGCCTAGACTAGTCCAAGCTTAGCTAGAAACACTGTCTTTGCTTTGTGTGCGAGGCCTAGGAAGGGGTCGCCAGCCCCTTTTGCGAGACACGAGGGCAATTTGCCCTCGCTTGAGGATGATGCCCTGGCAAGCCTCGCACACCGGCCGCTAGGTGACTATCGACTAGCGAGACCAACCCACTCGAGCTCTTAGCTGCTCAAGCCCAAAACATGGGGTTTTTTCGTCGCCGATCCATGGCTGACACAAAGATGGCTCTAGCGTAGCGTATACTTGGTCATTCGAAGCAAGGCCGGTTGCATTTTAAATGTGTAACAGGTCTCATGGTATCAGAGTTGTGTCTAGGGTCAAATCTTTGACCATAGAGACTGCGCTTAGGAAAATGGAGACGGCCGAGGCACTCGCAACAGCAAGATCCACGCAGTCGCCGGTAAGCATGCCGCGTACGTCCTCACGGCACGTTGAAGCGCTTCTCCTAGGCCATGCGCAGACAGCAAGGGCAGCAGAAGGAAGGGGAAAGCCCGCTTTGGTGGGAGAAGCAAAGGGAGGGGAAGTCCAAGCGTCATCACCACCCTCGAGGGGTGACGGTAGGATCCCTCAGTCCCCGGTTCATTCTTGCAGGTCCCAGGTGGCCATAGTGACGACCCTAGGTGCTCCCAACGAGCTTTGGACTCACGGCAGAAAACAGGGCTCGGTGAACCAGGCTGCACTCATGGCACGAACAAGGTCTAACGACTGCACAAGGCCCTGAACGGGATCAAGCAGTTTCTGGGCTGCTGGAACATGGAGACCTCCTCCGCTCTTGAGAGAGCCGGCTATTGCTGCATCTTCTTGGACCCAAAACTTTTTTTGAGTGCTCCCTCAGAGCCCTTTTCTGGCCATTCTAGTCTACGTCGACAGTCTACTCATTGCCTCCCCCAGTCCTGCTGTCTTCTAGTCAATCAAGACTCTGCTACAGTCCACATACAAGTTCAAGGACTTGGGGTGAGCTCAAGTGTTTCGTGGTATGGAATTGGAGCATGATCGCTATCGTCGCACTCTGCACGTGCGTCATGTTGCTTATGTCCGCAGTCTAGGGGATCGCTTCGCCTCCTTGTTAGCCAACGCACCCACTGCCTCTACCTCCATGACTCCATCAGTCTCCTGATCCATTACAGCTGAGGAAGAAAGTCGAGGTCGCCAATTACCTTAGCATGATTGGATGTCTCATGTATCGCGCGACCACCACTCGGGCAGATGTGGCCTTCTCTGTCAACTTCTTAGCCAAGCTCTCCCAGCAGCCTTGCCAGAGTCATCTTAAGACTGCATTGTGCATTGTCCGTTAGGTGCGCTCCACCGCGCGTTTAGGACTGTGCTATTGCATGCAATCCTCTATAAATGTGGACAAATACAATGACAGTGACTGGGCACATGACACAGAAGCTCGTAGCTGCACCGGTTATATCTTTCTTGTTGGTAGAATTGCAATCTCTTCGAAGAGTGGAAAAGAGGGATACAGCTGCACCGGATGTGTTGCTCGCAGCTGAAGCAAGGCAGAGTACGTTCAACTGGGCGCAGGTATGTGTGAGAGTGTCCGGCTTTCCTGATTGCTACAAGAGCTGTGTGTACTCATCCGTTGCATCACTTTGTGTTGCAACAACTAGAGCACAAAGGCGATTGCTAATCACGATGGCATGCATCATTCTCGCACAAGGCAAATCAACATTGAGCATCAATTTGTATGCGAGTGTATTGTTGCTCGAGAGGTTCAGGTTATATGCATCGACACTCCTCAGCAGCGTGCATACGTTCTCACCAAAGCTCTCATTAGTGGCATGTTTAAGGTGGTTGTGCATGCTCTTGGCCTGCAACACACTTGTAATGCCCCAGGTTGATGTGAACGTACCGCATGAGTCACTGTCTCCAGTGACATGTCACTGGAGACATTGTTCATGCACTTATGCCGTACGTTCACATGAGAGCGAGAACAATGCACGAGCGGTAACAGTGACATGCCACTGGAGACATTATTCCTGTTCTTATGTGTGTGTGGACTGACTGTTCATCAATGGGTCATGGGAAGGTGTTGGTAAAGTGTGTAAGACACGCAAGTGACCTCTTCAATCTGTTCACACATACACACACACACACACACACACACACACACACACACACACACACACACACACACAATCACTACACGTGACAAAAGTGAAATGAAGCTTTTGGCGCACACACGATGGACCATGCACTGTTAGCCTCTCTGCCGTGTACAAGAGTGGTGTCCATATGTTCCGCCGAGTTGTGCTTGAGAGCTTAATTGTTGTGATAATCATAGCATGTTGTCGTGTCCACACCCTTGCACTCCCACTTTGCCACGTGTGCTACACTAGCAAGCAGTAGCTGCCTACAATGCTCACGTACACTTAAGGATGATATGGATGTTGCATGCGTTTCAATTTTTGGTTGCTTTTCGTTAGTTGCTGATTGCTAATCCAGCTACTGCCATGCTACTGGGTTTTTTCCGGCAAGAGGTCTTGCGCAACCGTAAGGGGTGGCAAGGTGGGTCTCGCTTCACCGAGAGTTCTTAGACATGGCTCTACTTAACTACTCGAAACTTATTTCTCGCACATTTTTTGCAGAAGAGCTCCACAAAAGAAATGGTTTCTCTCACACGCTCGCTTCCTCGCTCTCTCTCCGTTCCACAATTTTACGAACTACTCTCTCAGCGTCGGTCAGAATTGCAACACTCATGGACTCATCATCCTCAACATGAACTCCTCAACATGTATGCAATTCAGTGCCATGTGGTTGACATGAAGGAGCAGCCTCAAATGAATGCTCGCATGCATCGCACAAATCATTGTGATAGTGCTCAGCTTGTCGATCTGAATAATGACAAACCATTTTACCATTGATGAGCACCACAACAAGATCAGCAACACGTGTGGAAAGCCTAAGAAATTGTGCAGCCACAACCAGAAGGTTGCCGCCTGTCCTCGTCAATCTGACGATGCATTTGCTTCTGTGGTTGATGACTTGTCTGCTGCTGGTGCTGCTGTAGCTGCTGCTGCTTTCCTACCTGCTTGCCAGCCTTCACATGCTCCTCCATCTCCTCCCCTGAAGTCGTTTCGTCGCCTTCTTCCACTGCTCGGAACGACTGCCCAGCTGTCCTCCGCCTTGACCCTCTGTTTCCGAATCCTCCTACAAGTCCCAGCCTGCTTGATGGAGCCGCTGCTGCAGCAGCCCCGTCTGCTGCATCAGCACCATCGGTCGCAGCAGCCGGAGTGGCACTGTCATTCCGACCTCCCTTGTTGGACGTCTTTGCAGAAGACGACGATGCGGCAGCAGGGCCTGCTGCTCTTGAGTCCGCGCGTGCGGCCTCCGTTGCAGCTGAAATGGCTGCCGCTGCAGCTGCTGCGGTGGCTGCTGCTGCTGCACTCTCCTCCGCTAGGGTGGCAGCTCTGTAGCCAAAAGATCAAGTGGGACGGGACATGTCAACGGGAGAGTGTTGTCAGATCAGAACGATGAACGGCGTGCCACAGTTCAGGGAGGACTAGGGAGCAACAGTCGACGACAATGATGAGGCGCGACGAAGAAGGTGACTGGAAGGAAACGTTCTGCGGATTCTTCCGCCTGCAGTAAGTTGATTCCGGAGACGAGGGAGGCGACAAGGAGGGAAGCGCAAAAAAGAGATGCAAGAAAGAGGAGGAGAAAGGGAACAAGAAGAGTGAAAAAGGAGGTGCAAGGATGAATGTTGATGAGATAAGGAGGTATGGAGACAAGGACAGGGGAGGAAGGGGGACAAGGAGAAGGAAACAGGGAAAGAGGGACATGCGGACGAAGGTTGAAGGGGGAAGAAAGAGGGAGACTGGAGGGCAAGGGGAGGGGGGGGGGTGAGTTAGTGAGACAGGGGGAGGGGGTGAGTGAGACAGGGAAGGGGGGGGTGTGGGGGGGAGAGGGTAAAGAGCAAGGAAGGAGACGACAGATGGAGGAAGAAGGCGAATGGATGTGAAAGGATTAATCACACCTGTAGACGAGATCGTGCACGATGGAGCTGCAGAAGACGACGGTGTCGGTCGCCTCCTCCAACGTCATGTTGCGCGAGAATCGCGTCGAGGGAGTGCTGATGTCGCTGTACGTCTCCCCGTCCGCTGCACCACCATTCAGCAGCCCCACAGCAACAGAGAAGATTTAGGTGGAAGGAAGGGCCACTAGCAAAGTGGTATTTGACTGGTGGAATTGCCGCCCATACAGTGCGTCACCCAAATGCAGCCAGAGACTTTAGCAAATGGCTCCACTACAATCACTCATGGATATGTGAGTGTGACAAAAATAGGTTGCTCAATAAAAATCATCTGGCATGACAATTGCATAGAGGATGTTTCACAGGTTCAAACGCACTTTACGGAACTCAAATCGGAGTCTGTTTGAGTGAGATGTGGATTTCCAAAGTTTGGAGATCATGGGTCAGGTTCAAGTGACGACCTGAGCACTTTGAGCTCAAAAGGCCGCAGGATTATTGGCCAGGACGGCTTAGAGCGGCCTTCAAGAAGAAAAGACGGATGGAGGGCCTCCAAGAGACTTCAAGGAATGACCAATCCACGATTATTGGCCGTGCAGGTCGTGCGAGACATAATTCTTATGTGTGACAAGGTGACTGCCGCTCATACCGCTAGGCTAGGAGAATGTGCTAGAGGGTCAACTTTGACAGAGTAGATCTCAGTGCTCCCTTGACCAAATGAGGCATATAAGGGCTTGTTAGAAAGCTGTGACCATGTACTTTCTCACTCAAGAGTCGATTCAAAAATTTGAGTTCTCTACAAACCTACATTCGCTTCCGTAACTTTTTACTGTGCAACCTCTAACTCCCTCTCACAAACACTTGGTCCTGCCTAGGCGGCTCTTAGTGACCTCGATCACCTCCCTGAGGGTTGCCCCAGATTCCATCAGTGGTATCAGAGCTAGAGCAAGGCTTTGTCTCATCCTTGAGGCGTTCCTTGCATCCTATTGTGTGAGAGGGTCGTTTGTGAGCTGAACGTTGCACTACCACAGCGATATCCGCTTCTGTGGTGGTCGGCGTCAACATCGCTAAGTTCGAAGGCAAGAACTTCTTCAACTGTAGCAATAACATGAAGATGGTGCTGATGGAGAAGGGTCTCTGGAGCTAGGTGGATGAGAAGGAGAAGGAACCTCCCTCTCTCCTGGCGAGGCCCGAACCACGAGAAGCGTGACCGCGCCCTCGCAACCATCTACCTCCACCTCGCCGAACGGCAGCAACTCCTCGTCCGTGGCATCCTCGCGCCAAAGGAGGTTTGGAAAAAATTGAGTCCACTTATGCTTCCAAGTCATCCTCATCAACATGCAGCTACGTTGTCGCTTTCACACTATGAGGATGGATGAGTCCGGATCCATGATTGACTACATCAACATGGTGAAGTCTCTTGCTGACCAGCTTGCTGCAATTGAGAACCCTGTCAAGGAGCGTGTGCTCACGCTAACCATCCTCTCTGGCCTTCTTAGCAGCTACACTCCTCTCATTGTTGCTCTGGACCAGCGCGGCGACAAGCTCTCCCTCAACGATGTGGAGGAGAGCCTACTGTTTGAGGAGGAGGGGCGCAAGGGAGAAGAGGGCAGAAGCGGACTGGACAGCGCTCTCATCACCAACTCTGGTCATGGGGGTGGTGCTGCACCAACCAGGGGTAATGATGGAGGAGGGAAGAAGAGGGGGAACTGCCACTACCGCAAGAAGCCGGGCTATTGGGCGTAGGAATGCCGGAAGAAGAAGGCGGACCTTGCGGCTGGAGTAGGAGCGGGAAAACAGTTTGATGCTTTCGCGAACGTCGCAGATTGGGAGAGTGGATTTGTGACAACCATCCGGGTCCTGCACGTCTCCGACAACATTGCCCTGTTTTGGATCATCGAATCCGGATCCACGCGGCACATGACGTGTCGCCGGGAGTGGTTCGTTGTCTACACCGTCATTGAACCTCGTCGGGTATACATGGGGGACAACTATGTGCAGATGGCAGATGAGGAGGGTGAGATTGTGTTTTGTGCTTCCGTTGAAGGTAAGCACGTGGAACGTCATGTGAAGGGGGTGCTCCATGTTCGGGGGCTGGCAGCTAACCTCCTCTCTGTCTCATCTCTCATCTTCGAAGGCATACAAGTTTGCCTTGAGAATGGTGGCTGCACCATCTCTGCCCGTGCAGGCCGTGTGCTTGCAAAAGCGGACAAGGAGGACGGACTCTATCGTCTCTATATGGCGTCGGAGAAGGAAGTCGACTCAGCATTGGCGGCGAGAGAGGGAAAACACATTGGCCTGTGACACTGCCGGCTTGGTCACCTTGGCTTTGGCGCCATCATCTCCATGCAGCAGATGGTCCACGGCCAGGAGCTCAAAGGGGTGAAGCAGCCAAGTGCATCGGCTTGTGAGAGCTGCATTGAAGGGAAGCAAGCCCGCTCTCTTTCACGAAGGAAGGGAAGGGGGCGGCAGAGCTTCTCTCACTCGTTCACTCTGATTTGTGCGGTCCCATGCTATCTCCGTCCTTGTCCGACAAGTTGTACTTTGTCACATTCATTGATGACAAGTCGAGGAAGACGTGAGTGTCCTTCCTGGCTAGAAAGGATGAGTGCTTTGATGCTTTCAAGGTGTGGATTGCTGCTGCACAGAATGAGAGTGGCAGGCGGTTGAAGGTGCTTCGCGCCGACGCTAGAGGAGAGTACCTTTTCAACAACTTCCGCAACTTCCTCCAGCGTCGCGGGATCAGGCACGAGGTCACCCCACATGGAACACCGCAGCTGAACGGCGTGGCTGAACGCGCGAACCGCACGCTCATGGAGCGTGTTCGCAGTATGCTCCACGACGCGGAGCTCCCGGCAACCTTTTGGGCAGAAGCGGTCAACACAGTCGTGTACCTAAAAAAGTGAAGTCCTACGCGCGTCGTGCCACTGATGACACCAGAGGAAGCATGGACGAGACGCAAGCCAACAGTGACGCACCTGAAAGTCTTCGGGTGTGGCGCATTCGTGCACATGCCTACCAGCAACCGCAACAAGCTGGACACAAAGTCAGTGAAGGCAGCCTTCCTCGGCTACGGCACCATGGGATACTGCCTCTACAACCTCGCTCCTCGCAAGATCATCCGCAGCCGTGACGTGATCTTTCAAGAGGACGTGAAGGGCTGGACTTGGAGCCCTACGTCTGCAGGTCCACTTGCTCCCGCACTTGTACTAGAAGTGGGAGAAGAGCGAGTAGCAGAAGAGGGCGGTGCGGAAGATGGCGGTGATAGCGACAATGACAAGGAGGTGGAGGGAGCTGAGATGGAGGAGTCAGCAGCCGAACCTGATGAGGAAGATCAACAAAGCAACGCACAATAGCTGCCACGGAGGTCTGCATGCCACAAGCATGGTGGAATTGGTCCTATGGAACACCTAGGCGATCCGAGCACCTCGCAAGCAAACAGAAACAGTTGGAGGAGCTGGTGAACCTGTGCAACGTTCCACCACCAACGAAGTCGTTTGACCTCGTGCTTCTCTTCCTCACAGTCACGGATGACCCAGCCACATTCGCTGAAGCCATGCGCAGCGCCGAGGCGGCAGATTGGCGTGTCGCAGCAAACGAGGAGTATGGTGCGCTCATGAAGAACAGCACCTGGACTCTCGAGGAGGCTCCACGCGACAGCAAGGTGATCAGGTGCCGGTGGATCTTCAGGCGCAAGCGTGGTGCGGGTGGTAAGGTGCTTAAGTACAGCACGGCTGGTTTCAGTGGAGTATGCGCAGACTGAGGGTGTGTTTACAGTGAGACACTTGCACCTATTGCGCAGTTTCCATCCATCTGAGCCATCCTCGCTCTCTCTGCAACCAGAGACTGGGAGGTGCACCAAATGGATGTGACGTGTGCACTTCTGAATGGTGACCTCAAAGAGGATGTGCACTTCTGACTTGCCGGACAAAGAGGATGGTAAGGTGCTCAGGTACAAAGCACGGCTGGTTGCAGACTGAGGGTGTGGATTACAATGAGACATTTGCACCTGTCGCAAAGTTCCCATCCATCCGAGCGATCCTCGCACTTGCTGCTGATATGGACTGGGAGGTGCACCAAATGGATGTGACTTGTGCATTTTTGAATGGTGACCTCGAGGAGGATGTGTACATGGAGCAACCGGAGGGGTATGTGGTGGAAGGGAAGGAGGATTTGGTGTGCAAGCTTGTGAAGGCCCTCTACGACTTGAAGCAAGCACTGCGAGCATGGTACCACAAGATGGATGAGCAGCTGGGTGGCCTTTGCTTTGTGCGTAGTGAAACTAACTATGCTGTCTATGGGCACACGCAAGAGACAAGCCAGGTCATCATCTTGCTCTATGTTGATGATCTGCTCATTGCATCTGACTCCAAGATATTTTTTGGACGATGTGAAGCACTCCCTTGCTGCCAGGTTCGACATGAAGGACATGAGAGAGCTCAGATACTACTTTGGCCTTCAGGTCAAGCGCAACCGAAAGCGACAGATTTTGGAGTTGTCGTAGAGCACGTACGTGAGCGACATCGTCAAGCGCTTCAACATCACGGGACCGCGCAAGGCCGCAACACCACTGGAAGTGGGAGCAAAGCTGAGCATGACGCAAACTCCCCACGGCATGCAGGAAAGCAACCGCATGGAAGCAGTGCCGTACCAAGCAGCAGTTAGGAGCCTCATGTACACAGCAGTCGGCACGCGTCTTGACATCAGCCAAGCAGTGAGAGTGCTCAACAAGTTTTGCACGAATCCGGACGTGCCGCATTGGGAGGAGGTCAAACGCGTGCTGCACTATCTCAACAGCAGCAGCAGCCTTTGCCTCACCTTCAACGGCAACAACAGCCCCATCCTCATCGGCTACAGTGACGCAGATTGGGAAGGTGACCTGGACACAAGGAGGTCGACCAGTGAATTCGTGTTTATACCCGGAGGAGGTGTAATCAGCTGGAGAAGCAAGAAACAACAGTGTCGCCCTCTCCTCCACGAAAGCAGAGTACATTGCCCTGAGTGAAGCAGCAAAGGAAGTCGTGTGGCTGCGTGTGCTGCTGGCAAGCCTTGGGCAGCAGCAGACTGAAGCAACCACCATCTATTGTGAGAATATAAGCACCATTGCTCTTACCAAGAACGCAGAGTTTCACGCCCCCACCAAGCACATCGACCTGCGTTACAACTTCATTCGCGAGCTCGTGGCGAGGCAGGTGGTGCAGATCAAGTTCTCTCCTTCAAGCATGATGTTGGCAGACTTCTTGATCAAGCCGTTGGCAGCGCACCGCTTTCAACAGCAAAGGGGACAGTGCGGACTTGTGTGTTTTTTTATTTCTCGCAAAGAGGGAGAATGATTGATATGTGAGTGCTAGAAAGTGACAAAAATAGGTTGCTCGATAAAATCCATCCGGCATGACAGTTGCATAGAGGATGTTTCACAGGTTCCAACGTATTTTATAGAACTCAATTCGGAGTCCGTTTGAGTGAGGTAAAAGTCGATCGGTAAGTTTGGAGATCATGGGTCCGGTTCAAGTGACGACGTGAGCACTTTGAGCTCAAAAGGCCGGAAGATTATTGGTCAGGATGGCTGAGAGCGGCCTTCAAGAAGAAAAGACGGCTGGAGGGCCTCCAGGAGACTTCAAGGAAGGACCAGTCCACGATTATTGGTCGTGCAGGTCGTGCGAGACATAATTCTCATGTGTGACAAGATGACTGCCGCTCATTCCGCTAGGCTAGGAGAGTGTGCTAGAGGGTCAACTTTGACACAGTGGATCTCAGTGCTTCCTTGGCCAAATGAGGCATATAAGGGCTTGTTAGAAAGCTGTGACCGTGTACTTTCTCACTGAAGAGTCGATTCAGACATTCACGTTCTCTGTATACCTACATTCGCTAACGTAAATTCTGACTGTGTAACCTACAACTCCCTCTCACAAACACTTGGTCCTGCCTAGGCGGCTCTTAGTGAGCTTGATCACCTCCCTGAGAGCTGCCCCAGTTTCTATCACAACCTGTGGTGGGAAGCCAATAACCTTGATCGATGGCAGCACCACTGAAATCACCCCCCCCCACCCCCTCCCTTCACCAGCAACAGCCTATGACTCCACCACCCACCATAGTCACCGCCCCTCACCCCGAGTCCCCTGGGTGGCTGCCCCACCTACCAACCCACCATGGTCGCGTCGCCTACACCACAGCCTGCGGCCAATCTGAGAGCATGCCGGCACCTACGCGTGCCCAAGCATGCCTGAAGGCATGCGATCACGGCCGCATGTGCTCAGCCCTCGGCCTGCCTTCTTGCCCCCACCCCTGACCGCCTGCCCTAGCATCCCTACCCTCAGCATGTACGAAGGCATATCAGCCGGCCACATATCCTAAGCCCCCACCATGTTGCTTTCTCGCCCAAACCCTTGATTGCTGGCCCTGGCAACCCTGCCCTCACAAACGCCCCCCGCTCATTTGAGTGAGGGCAAGGGGCCCTTGCCCTCACCCTCACCCTCACCCTCACCCTTGCCCTTTCCTTTGCAAATCCCTTAGATGCCATGCTCTCACCCTCACCCTTGCCCTTGCCCAACACATGGGCCTAGCTCTGAGCCTTCCCACACTCCTCCCCTCCAATCGCTTGTTCTGGCCCCTCTCGCTCACCAATGCAAAAATCCCAACCCACAGCACTCACCGATGGAGCTGGTTCGTTCCCACTCAAAGTACTCGGGGATGTAAGACCTCGGATGCCCTCCTGGCCCAGCTGCCCCTGGACCTCCTCCGTGGAAACCGGCACCGCCGTACATGCCGCCGCCTCCCCCCGCCCCTGCCGGCCCCGCCATCCCGCCCTTGTGGTGAGGCGCGTGGGGGGGCTGGCCGGCGCGACGCATGGCAGTGCCGCCGCCGCCGTAGTCGCCACTTGAAGCTCCTGCGCGACATGGACAAGCGAGAGAGAATGGAATGGCGCCATCGGCCGGTCAGCCTCGGACGTTCTGCAACAACCTCCCTGCGTGGGGGCTCCTCCACCCCAGGTGGATTTTGCAAGGCAGTCTGCCAGCAAAACAGCTTGCAAACCGCCTGAAGAATTTGCGACTCCACCATGGGTGTCATGCAACGGACAACTTACCGGTACATCCGTTCCGACCATGCACACCCTTCGAGAATGGGGCCAAGACCACATTGGCGTCCCCCACCCCAGCATGGGGAGCACATGGGGGCTGCCTGGCGACCCTCTTGCAGGGGACATCCGCGAGCTCAGCAGGAAAGCACGCTTGTGACAGAAGAAAAGGTGAAGGTACTTGCTGCAGAGAAGTTGAGAGAGCTTGGAAGGCAGCATCAACATAAAAGGCGGTATCAACATGGAAGGTGGAATCAACATGGCAGGTGGCAGCAACCTGCGGCAGCAGAAACTGCGGCAGCAACTCCAAGACTCTCACACTCGTAATCTCTTCGCCAGCTGCTTCAGAATGTCAGCTCTGCCTTCTTCGACGTAGCAGCCGCAGCAGCAATGCGGACAGCGAGTAGCTCACTACTGGCCAACGTCGCATCAACATCACGCTAAGTTCAGCAATCTCAAGCAACGACAAACCCGAGAACAAGGAGAGGGCGAGAGGTCGGGACCATCTGCAAGACCAAGACAACATGGGGGGGGGGACTACATTGTTCGCATAGATTACAGACACATACCTGCAGCTCCAGAAAGACGGTTCGCATTCGGACCAGCAGACGTGATGAAGGGGCGGAGTGGCCTGCCAGGAGCGTTCCTTGTCCGCAGCCGCTGCTGCGGACAAGGAACGCTCCGTGGTGTTGCCGCTGTGGCGGGCTCGACGGCGGCTGCTTTGGGGGGTTAGCGCTGCTGCTGCTGCCGGCAGCTGCTGCGGTTCCTTTACCCTCTGTGCCTCCTGCAGTTGCTGTAGAACCTGCTGTGATGGAAGCAGCAGCAGACTGCTGCAGCTGCTTCGGCGAGGAAGAGGGGAGTCCTGCGCTTGAATCTCCTGCCTTGGTACTGGAGAGCTCGCAGACTGTATCCCCTGCCGCAGCAGAATCCTCTCTCTTCCTCTCGCTGCCATCCCCTGCTGCGTTGGTTTTGGCTTCCAGGAGAGCAGCGGCGGCAGCGTTCCCACCCTTGAGGCTCGGATCGGGCGACGGGATTTTGGGTGCCAGGGGAGAGATGAGGCCGCTCGCGGACATCTTTGAGGACTCCCGCAGGACTGCTTCCTCCATCTGCTGCTCCAGAGACGAGTCCTCCCGCTTCCACCCGTCAATTTGCGCCTGCACGTTCAAGACAGCAGGAGAAATTAGACAGCAAGATTTTTTTATTTTTAGTTTATTTTCTTTTCTCCCCCCCCCCGATATCCTGCATAACGCCCGACAAGGAGCCCTTCCACTTCCATCCGTCCATCTGCAGCTGCACGCTCAGCACCAGAAACCACCACACCAACCTGAGTGTTGACAAACCGTGGTTCATGTGTGACTGTCTGCGATAACCGATGCCGACAACATTCTGTAACAACCTGGAACCATCTGCGGCAATCACTTCCACAAGTCGGTCTGTGCCTACACGCTTGAACCAAACCGCAACCTCACAAACTGAAAAACTATAGGTGTTAGAGACGTTCTGCAAAACGTCTGAGATTGAATTTCCACCCTCCCAAACCATCACCACATCAGTTTCAGTTGCCATGCAAAGAGTTGCGACAGATTGATGGCTAGTGAAGGAAAGGTTTTGCCCCGCAGCTACTAAGGACAGGGACTCAAAAGCGAGTACGATAGCAGGGACAGCAGCAACAGAGGTGGCAGCAGCAGAATGACAGCAGCAGCACCAGCACAAGAACCAGCACCAGCATCAAATGCGCGAGAAATAACACAACAATGCCAGAAGCAAAAACAAAAGTAGCCCGAGACCGAGGGGCAAGTGCAGAAGAGGCAAAAGCAGAAGGAACTACAGAGGCTGCAGCAGCAGAAGCAGCAGCGACGACAGCCAAATCTGTGGCAGTGGCAGCTGAGGTGCCGATGGCAGCGGACGACGACGACGACGGCGATGACGACGACGATGGCGACGACGACGACGACGACGATGACCACAATGGCGGCGGCGACGGCGGCGGCGGCGGCTGCGGCGGCGCGACGACGGCGACGGCAGCGACGGCGACAGCAACGGCGACAGCGACGGCAACAGCAACGGCGACGGCGACATCGACATCTACGGCGACGGCGACGGCAGCGACAAGGACGATAACAAAGAAGAGGACGACGAAGAAGACGATGAGAAAGACGACGGCGGTGAGGAGAATGGCGGTGGCAGCAACGGCGACAGGGCCGGCGGAGGGGCGGAGGCGGCTTCGGTGCCGGT
The DNA here is from genome assembly GCA_023375785.1 of Penium margaritaceum. Lineage (NCBI taxonomy): Eukaryota > Viridiplantae > Streptophyta > Zygnematophyceae > Desmidiales > Peniaceae > Penium > Penium margaritaceum. Next base: position 26,823 of record SZWC01020761.1, read on the forward strand.
GGCCGCTGCGGCAGCGGCGGAGGCAACAGCAGTGTCTATAGCGGCAGCAGCAGCAGCAACGATGAGGACAGCGTTAATGACTATATTCAGCCAGATGATGGCGGCAGCGACAGGGAAAACCATGGAGTCTACAGAGGCAGCTAGAACGACGAGAAAACAAAAGCGACAGCAGCACAGTACCAACAACAACAATGGGCTGAACGTCTTGTGTAGCAATGCGGAGCGCCTTGTGCAGCACCATTACTACCATTCACAAGAATGGTGGAAACTCCATGGGAACTGGTGCCCCAGTGGCATCGAGTCTTGCACCATACCTTAACTTGTCCGACGAGGTCACCAAAGAGCTTTCCCTCATCAAGCAGGAGGAGGCCGTCCGCATCATCGTGTCCCGGACCGCCTTGCTGCACCTTCCCACCTCCTGTCTCCTTATCCCCCCTCTCCTGGTTGGCAACAGGTTCGGGAGTCGCCTTGCCTCCATTTGCACCTTTGCCCGCCTTCTCGTCCAAAGGAGAAGTGCTTGGTGCCTCGTTGTGCTCCCCAGCAGCAAGCCTGGCATCTTTCTCTTGCTGCTGATTGCTCTTCTGCTCCTGTTCTTGCGTCTGTTCGGATGCCCCTGCCTGTTCGGGCTGCTGCTGCTGCTCTTGCTGCTGCTGCTGCTGCTGCTGCTGCTGCTGCTGCTGCTGCTGTTGCTGCTGCTGCTGCTGCTGATGCTGCAGCAACTGCTCCTGCTGCAAACCTACTCTTCGCCTTCGAACTGGCTCTTCTTCTGCTTCTCCGCAAATTATTTCCCACACAGTGGGTCGACGCTGTTCTCTCGCTCTGGCTCTGGACCATGTCACGGGTGGTTCTGAAGTAGAAGCTGCTGTGGCAGCAGCAGACCCCGCAGCCAGCAAAGCAGAGTGCCCCAGAGCACCGCTGCCACCACTTGAGGAGTTCAAGGGCTCCGTACCGGCAGGCTCCGAAGAACTTGAAGCTTGTTTGGGAGCCGAACCTGGATCTCGATCCCTCTCAGGGTCGTCGCCTCCACTCGAGGAAGACGGAGGAAGCCCGTCTTGTCCACTTTCGCCCCTCACAGCTTTGTCTTCTTCTTCACCTCCCCTTCCGCGGCCCGACGACCCCCCGGAACTCTCCGACTCACCGTTCTTCCCTAACTTCCTCACTGTGTCCACCGTCCCCATCTGCTGCTGCTGCTGCAGAAGCAACCCTTTGGACCGCCTTGCTGCTCCACCGCCAATGCTGCTGCCTCCAGCAGTCCCGTTCAAGCTCTCGAGATCGTATGTGTTATCCGATTCCCCTTCTCCGTCCGCCAGCACTCCCTCCTCCTCCTCCTCCCTCTCCGCCCCCACCTCCATGTCGCCATCGCTGCAGCCAGGGCCCCAGAAGGAGCTGTCGTCGGAGGTGGCGGAGGCACCGTCGCCGCCGCCGCCACCGCCTCCGCCGCTGCCGGTGGTGGCGTGGAAGAAGCTGCTGCCATCGGAGTAGCCTGCTGCATCGTGCGCACGCCGGAGATGCAGCGCACGGCCCGACACTCTCGTCTGCACAAGACATCGCAGATGCACACCACCCACCATGGAATAAAGTTGGTTCCTGTTTGTTCGAGATACAGGAGCAGCGTGGGGCTGCAGGATGCGGCTTTATTGGACAGTACGACACAGCAGACTGCACCTACAGATTACGGGGCAGAGATTGCCCCAGCGGTAGTCACAACAGGGGCAACGAGCTGCTATAAATTACTCAAAGGCAGGTGATCTGAGGCTGCCGCCGCACCCAGTGGCAGAGGAGGAGGAGGAGGAGGAGGAGGAGGAGGAGGAG
>SZWC01020762.1:0-34315 GCA_023375785.1 Penium margaritaceum
TTATATAGTCTCTGGTCAGTGCTCCCAGTGGCTCCTTGGAGGGGCCTCCCCCCAAGGCCACCCTAGACAATGTCATCAGCTTTGATGACATGGCACCCTCTGTGACCGCCAAGTGGCGCTTGATCCACCTTGGACCTTAGAGGCTTCTAGGAATCTTCCTTGGCCCTTTTTAGTCACAAAGGAAATTTGGTCCTGGAGGGATTCGACCCCGGACCTCTCGCTTGTGAGACGACGCCTTCACCCACTAGGCTGTAGGAAGTTGTCCTAAGGAGCATGAACCAGGTAGACTACCAAGAGTAGACCAAGGAGACTTACGCCACAAGGATGAGTAGTGCATGCCTTGTCTCTCTCAGCCTCTCTTGCATGTCGTTGGGGGACTTGCGCTACGAGCGCAGTGCATACCCTGTCTAAATCTTCCGTTGATTGGACTAGGGGCATACACAGAACATAACAAACTCTCCCTTGCACCTGCGTCCATTTGCGGCTAGATTCCTGCTGCCGCCATGGGCCGAGCGATGTCGGCCACCTGTGAAGTAGGCCGCCCGTTCAGCCCTCATCTGCTGCGCTCACCATCCCGATGCCCCGTGCCCCTGCCATGTGCGGGTCACTGTCCAGCGGCTTTGTCAGGAAGTCCGCGAGCATCTGCTTGGTCGCGATGTACTGCAGATCCACCACTCCCTTGGCGATGAGGTCGCGCGTGTAGTGATAGCGGATGTCGATGTGCTTGGTCCGCCTGGAGAGGGTGTCCTTGAATGCAATGTCCATCGCGCTCTGGTTGTCGACGTGGACGACCGTGGCCTCCTTCAGTGGTGTGTTCATCTCAGCGAGCAAGCTACGTAGCCACTACGTCTCCTTGCACACCTCAGACAGCGCAACGTACTCAGCTTTTGCGGTTGAGATGGAAACACAGTCTTGCTTGCGGCTGGCCCACGACACAGCGCCGCCGTTCACAAGGCACTCAAAGCCCGAGGTGGACTTCCTATCATCTACGTTGCCTCCAAAATCTGCGTCGGTGTAGCACTTGAGGCGCAAAGGGTCTGTTCCTTGAAGGCCGCCGTACTGCAGCCCCATATGCCGTGTCTTGTTGACATAGCGCAGAATGCGCTTCACGGCCTGCCAGTGGAGTGGCCCAGGGTTGGCCACGAACCGACTGACTAGCCCCACAGCAAAGGAGATGTCCGGCCACGTGCCAACCATGGCATACATGATGCTACCCACCGCAGACTGGTACGGCACATCCTGCATTTTGCGGCGCTCGACTTCCGTGCTGGGGGAGTGGGCGGAGGTGAGATTGCACTTCGTGGGGAGAGGAGTGTTGAGGGGTTTGGCGTCTTCCATGCCATAGTGCCGAAGCACCTCTGAGATGTACTTCGTCTGGTTGAGCTCGATGGTGCCTGCAGCTCGGTTGCGATGTATGGCGATGCCCAAGTAGTACGCGAGCTTGCCCATGTCCTTCATCTGAAACCGCCCATGCAGCTTCTCCTTGAGGGCCTCGAGGGCCTTCATGGAGGTGGAGGCCAGAATCAGGTCATCCATGTACAGCGCTACCAGCAACAGCCCCTGGTCATCCGCACGCACATACACGCTGGGGTCGTTGTGGCAGTGCGAGAAGCCTAGGCCAGCCATGAAGCTGTCCATCTCCTTGTACCAGATCCTTGGGGCCTGTTTCAGCCCGTAGAGCGCCTTGATGAGGCAACACACCTGCCTGGGTTTTGCCTTGACACCCTCGGGCACCTCCATTAGTATCTCCTTGTCAAGCTTCCCGTAGAGGAAGGCGGTCTTGACGTCCATCTGGTGGAGTTTCCATGTTGCGCGCCACAGCCATAGCCAGCAAGGTGCGGATGGAGGGGAAAGACTCGACAGGAGAGTAGATCTCGTCATACTCAGACCCTGCTCTCTGCGAGAACCCCTTCGCGACGATCCTTGCCTTGTACTTGTCGATGCTGTTGTCTTGCTTGCGTTTGATGCGTACGGCCCACTTCACGCCCACCACGTGTGCATTTGGTGGTCTGTCCACCAGCTTCCATGTTCCGTTCTCTTCGATGGAGGCGATCTCGCTCTCCATCGCCTCCTTCCACTTAGCAGAGTCCGGCCGCGAGAGAGCCTCGGCGATGGTAGCCGGCTCTCCCTGCGCAAGGCACGACCAGCTCAGGCCAGTCCACTCGGCCTTCCCTCCGTCGTACTGCTTCGCAGGCTTTGCTCGGCGCTCACTACACCGCAGTGTTGTTGGTGCTGGCTGCTTGTGCTGCTGCTGCTGCTGTGCTTCCCCAGGAGGGGTCGCTGGGAGGGAAGAGCCACTGGCCTCCGAGGAGGTCTCGGATGTCTCCGACGCGGTGTCGGATGTCAACTCCGCTTCAGCCTAAGCGGACGCTCTCCCTGAATTGGCAGCCTCGCTGTCTACGGCCACTGGCGTCCCACGCCAGTTAGGCGGGGGTGTGTCACCCGCCTCCAGCAGCACGATCCACTCTCCCTGTTTTGGAGAGTTCTCTGGATCCAGCAGTTCTCCCTTGCCGTGTGACTCTTCCTGGAAGGTCACATCTCTGGAGGTGATGACTCTCCCTGCTGCCTGGTCCCACAGCCTGTACGCCTTGTGCGCGGCCTCGTAGCCGATTATCACGCACTTGCGCGCACGTGCATCCAACTTCCCCACTCCTTGCCCGTCCTGGACTTTGGCCCAAGCTGTGCAACCGAATGCCTTTAGGTGAGAGGCATCCGGCTTCTTTCCCGACCACGCCTCCTGCAGCGTCATGCGTTCTGCACTTTGCTCCTTTTCTGTCCCCTTGCTACGCAGTGCTGCAGCAGGCATGAGGTTGATGAGGTAGCATACAGTGCGCGCTGCTTTCGCCCAGAAGCGAGGAGGGAGCTTTGAGTCAAACAGCATGGTTCGCGTCATGGCCAGAATGGTCTGGTTCATGCGCTCGGCCACACCGTTGCTCTGCGGTGTGTAGGGGGTAGTAGGTTGGTGGACAATGCCGTGTGCCCAAAGCCATGGCTTGCACCCCTCGTACTCTCCGCCGTTGTCACTCCGCAGGGCCTTGACCTTCCACCCGGTTTGTCGCTCCACCATGGCGACAAACTCTTGCATGCGCTCCAGCACCTCTCCCTTCGTTTTGAGGAAGTACACCCACACCTTCCGAGAGTAATCATCGATGAAGGTGAGGAGGTACTTGGAGCCGCCGTTGGACGTGGTGCGCATGGGGCCACACACATCGTTGTGGACGAGGTCGAGTATGCCCTCTGCTCTGCGACCGTTTTTGATGAAGCGTTTCTGCCTTGTCTTGCCTTGAAGGCAAGCCTCACACCCAGCGTTGCATCCACCCTTCAGCTCACACCCCTCCAGCCCGCGTACAAGCTTCTGCTCCTGCATGACCTACAGGGTGCTGTCGGCCACGTGCCCAAGGCGTCTGTGCCACAGCTTCGCAGTTGCTGCTCCCGTGTCTTTAGCCACCACAGTAGGCGGCATGGATGGTGTCTTGGTGTTCGGCGATGGTGCAGCTTCCGCTACTGCCTCTGCCGCACCAGCGTGCCCTTCCGTGCTCTTTGTTTGTAGAACATAGAGCCCATCCGTCCGTGGCACCTTGGTGACAAGGTCTGACGCAGCGTAGGTAATCGTCACGTCCTCGTTCTTGAGGATGACGGCTTCCTTCTGTGTGAACACCACCATCATCACGTGATCCGTAATCCGCGAGACGGAGAGGAGGTTCGCGGCGAAAGTTGGCATGCAGACGACGTTCTGCAGCCACAACTCCTCGTCAGCTCCGTTGAGCCGCGTGTGCACGACCTTCTCTCCCTCACCAACCGCGTACTCGATGCCGCCGTTGGCGCACCGGAACTTGGCCGTGGACGGTGTGAGGGACGAGAAGCCACATGCCTCGTGAGAGGTGTGGTAGTCTGTGCCACTGTCGAGCCCAAAGGCTCCCGGCCGCAGCAGCGCAGAGCCCTTGGGAGGGGCCTTGCTCTCGGCAATCATGCTCGTGGACGTCGAGTCCACCTTCTTACTCACGTTGTTGCTCCCACCACCACCTCCTTCCTTCTTTGGTGCGCGACACTCCCGCGCCCAATGCCCCACCTTGCCACAGTTGTGGCACTTGCCCTTCTTCTTGCCGCTCTTCCCGCCGCCACTGCCTCTGCTATTGCCATGAGAGGAGGTGCCTCCCGAGCCACTCGCATACGCGGCGTTGTTGATGACGCCGTTGTTGCGCCGCATGGCCTCGTTCCGGACAAACTCGGAGACACGAGGGTACGTGAACTCCGAATCCTCCCAACCACCCAAGGTGGTGATCATGGGGCTCCAGCTTGGCGGCAAGGCCATGAGGAGAATCATGGCCTGCATCTGTTGGTCGAGCTGCCAGGACATGGCACGGGCTTCTTGAAGCAATCCTTCGAACTACTGGAGGAAGTCTGAGATGGACTCCCCCTCGCCCACCCGCAGCCCGATGAGGCGCTGCAGGATGAAGAGTCGATTGGCGGGGGAAGTTGACTGGTACACGTTCGTCAGCTTGGTGTAAGCCTCACCTGCCGTCGTGCACCCCTCGATCTGGGAGATTAGGGAGGGGCTTATGGACGTGACGAGGAGTGCGAGAGCAAAGTCATTCCGCTCTTGCCACCCTGCGTATTCCGCGCTTGCCTCGTCCTCCGGTGCTACCTCCGTCCCTTTCAGCATGTTGAGGTACCCGCGCACGCGCATCACCACCTCAAACTGCCATTTCCACGTGCCGAAGGCTTTGCCATCGAAGCGTGCGATGGAGTTAGCTGCACCCAACTCGGCGGGCCGTGAGGTGACTGGAGCAATCTCTTGACCCCCCTTCATGATTGCGGTGTGGTCAAGGATGCTCACTTAGTCTCTGCTATTTTGCTTTGTTGAGGCCGATGTAGGCTAATGAGGCTGATGACTACAACATATTTTCAAGGTACAGTCTATTGCATATCCCTCCAGCCGATGGTCTCCTAGCTATTGTGGAGGAAGTGCTCCCACAGACACGGGGTCGTACCCACAAGGGCAGAGCGTAACATGCTTAGGACTCGAGGGTCATACCAAAAATGGCAGAGCGTATCCTCGTTCCTTGTCCGTGGAGAGCAAAAGTGACCACGGGTCCAACCCGCGTCCGGTCTCTCACAATGCGTACCTTGGTCCAAGTGGACCGACGATGAAGCAGATGGAGCAGTGGTGTTTTGTCTGCTGCGGAGGTACCTGCCACGTGAACTAAGCGGTGGTACAAAGAACCAAGTTTCTCGATCAGTGTGGGCCCATAACCCTTTGTCACTCCGCAATTGGCCACGGTCTAGAGTAAACGGCACCGACAGGAAAACCGCCAACCGCCCTTGGTATTTCAACCAAGGTAGAGATCACCCACGGAGTGGTATTCCCACACTAAAAGGTTCACTTAGCTTGTCCCAACCGTGGCCGGAGAGTGTTCCAAACTCTCACCCAACTGGCAATGCTACACACCAAAGTGTGCACTTGCACTTGTTCTTTACCCTCTTTCTTGGTGGCCAACAAGGGATTAGTTTTCTCCCAAGTCTCAAGAGTAAGAGATGATATATAATCANATAGTCTCTGGTCAGTGCTCCCAATGGCTCCTTGGAGGGGCCTCCCCCCAAGGCCACCCTAGACAGTGTCATCAGCTTTGATGACATGGCACCCTCTGTGACCGCCAAGTGGCGCTTGATCCACCTTGGACCTTAGAGGCTTATAGGAAGCTTCCTTGGCCCTTTTTAGTCACAAAGGAAATTTGGTCCTGGCGGGATTCGACCCCGGACTTCTCGCTTGTGAGACGACGCCTTCACCCACTAGGCTGTAGGAAGTTGTCCTAAGGAGCATGAACCAGGTAGACTACCAAGAGTAGACCAAGGGGACTTACTCCACAAGGATGAGTAGTGCATGCCTTGTCTCTCTCAGCCTCTCTTGCATGTCCTTGGGGGACTTGCGCTACGAGCGCAGTGCATACCCAGTCTAAATCTTCCGCTGATTAGACTAGGGCCATACACAGAACATAACAACTTTGACCACTTTCCCAAGGTTGAAAGACGTTTCACAAACCGTATCGATGTTTTGATATTGTTCCGTCCATTTCATGACGGCACTGGAACTTTACAAAGCTATACACGGATATTGTCAACCCCCCGAATTCTCGGTACAGCTTCTCACAGTAGCCACTCAAGGTGCTTGTCGCTCGTACTTGTCCCTTGACTTGAGCACCAAGCACCCAAGATATGTCCCATTCTCATTCTCGGCATTGTATGTGTATGCTCAGAATTCAATGTAAAAGCACTCTTACTACTTAATGCAAGTTATCCAAATGTCTCCATTCCTTGAAATCGGCCTTTTTCTTGTACCTCATCTGTGTGAACCACCTACATTTTGCCGGAAGAATGATAACAAGCAGCAGGCAAACACCAACGCTCTCCAAGATGAACCAGAGAACAGCTGCAACCTTTATGGAAAATGGCACAACACCAAAGTACTCAACAGTCAACTGGGTGATGCATCTCTCATGCTCGGCGAACCCTTTGCCTCCGCTGCTGTCCATCGGGTTGACACCTGGTGCAATGGGAGACACCAATCAACATGCTCAAATCAATGAAGACATGTACCAAAGATTGTCAAGACTCGAGAGCCTAAACACCCATGTGCTCCAACAACTCAATGTGGTGATGGAGGACCTTTCGATTTCCCGTGCACGCAAAAAAGTACTCACCAAGAGGAATCTTCAACTATTGAGTAAATCCCAGACTAGACCGGTGCTTCTTGAGCCGTTCAATCCTGTGAACTCCAAGGGACCAAGAGTTGGGATGCTGCTCACAAGTTTGGAGGTGGACTTCACCACTAATGGGACTGACAAAGAGGAAATCAGCCGCGTGGCCTCGCTTTTGCATGGTACGGCTCTGAGTTGGTGGTTGGATCCAAAGGCCATCAAATGGTAACAAGAGACCGGCAGAGCCTGATCAATGGCTCATGTGACCGCTCTCACATCGTCGTCCCCAGGCGTACTACCTCTCGAGTAGATTAATCTCACATGGGATGACTTTCTCACGCCACCGAAAACGTACATCGACCTTGCACGTGCTACTCTTTCTTGCTTTGGAAAGCTGAATGAGAATCTTGAAACACAGTACAGACTCCAAATGCCTACGTCAGCAGTCTATTATGGTGGAGTTCACGCGGAATTTTGCAAAGTTATCACCAACGCTGACCTCAATTCGGATGAACTCTGTTTATGAAACAGCAGCGGCCTCGCCTTCGGCGAGCAGTTACAATACTTGACATCCACAATGACCTTCCATGAATTGTCACAAAAGCCGATCGCATCGACAGAACCGACCACAACGCTCAAATATAGGAATCCAATGGCTAGCGACTCAAAAGTCACAATCCTTATCGTAGCAGAGGAAAGCCACAGTCGACAGAAACCTCATCTTTGATGGATAGTGAAGCTATTAATCAACGCGATCAATGACTCTTCTAGACTTGCGGGAAGCTAGGAAATATCTCTCGCGACAATTGTAAAGGGCATCAACAGACCAAAAAGGGAGGGAAGCCGGAGAGAAAGAATGAGCAGTCGGGAAATGACAAGAGACAAGAATAGACCTCGAGGTTCCTATCCGGTCAAAAAGTTCTACCCAATCAATCGCCCATCTGATCAACTCACATTGCCGCAGATAAGAGTTCCTCATATCGCAAAGTTTGACAAGGGATTGTAAGAGTCGCAGAACGGGAGTGGCACTACTGGATGGAGGATCTTCTTATCATTTTGTTAGCAATGACATTGTTTGGAATCTGGGTTGCAGGTTGAACCGGGAGTGTTGGAAGGATAAACCATTGAGGGACGGCTGCAGATCCTTTGACCTTGGGAATCCCTCCAGTTGCAAACCGGTGATCGACACAACGTAACGTTCTGGAGAAATTGCCTTATGAGTGACCACAAATCATCCTCGTGCGAGAATTCCTGTACAGGCATAACTTGTGGAGGAATAACGTGTGAGTCTATGTCAGCATGGCTGGCACAAAACGACATGTGCCTGTGGTCGAGCGATTTACACGACACTGGCGGTTACGAGAAGCAGCAGAGGAGGAAGCAGCATAGGAATTTGTGGCAGCCACAAAACACCAACCAATATCTTTGGACGTGGCCAAGTGATACCCGAAATGCAGAGATCAAGCATGGCTAGTCCAAGTGGAGGCAAGGAAGGCGGAAGAAATCGCGGCTGCCGAGGTTACCACATCGGCGTCAACACCTGAATATCGGAGGAGTCTGCTATACTCATCAAGGTTTTTGAAATGGTTTTTTCTGGACAAAGCACCCTCAGATCTACCTGTGTAGCAGAATTTTGACCATTAGATAGATGTGAAGCTGGACAGCAAGCTATGCAGGGGACCAATCGGTTGAGTGATCATGAGCTGGCCGAACTCAAGAAGTAGCTAGACGAGATGCTCGGTTGGTGATTCATTAGACATTCCACATCACCCTACATGGCACATGCACTTTTTGTGAAAAAGAAGACTAGAAAAATGCGGATGTGCATGGACTACCGAGTGTTGAACGACATTACCATCAAGAACCGCTACCCTCTTCTGCGAGTGGACGAACCTTTTGACAAACTCCGCGGGGTCCAAATTTTTGGCAAGATTGACCTATGCAACAGCTATTTTTATATCCGAGTATCTGATGAAGATTTCAAGAACACGGTAGTTTGTACCAGATACAAACACTTCAAGTTCACTATCATGCCATTTGGACTCACAAACGCCCCAACGACATTCATGGCCATGAACGACATCTTTCATTTGTACCTCGACGACTTCGTTCTAGTGTGTCCTTATGACATCGTGTTGTACAACCGCACCCCTGAGGAGCACAATGGACATCCCTCAACAATTATTGATATTCTACAAAGAGTTTAAATTTTGGCAAAATTCTTGAAGTGCGACTTTGGCTCCCATTCGATCAAGGTTTTGGGCCACATCATCGGCGGCGGACGGATTGCCATGGGCCCAAAAAAGGTGGAGGAGGTCGTTCATTGGCCAAAACCTATAAATGTTAGTACATCCAAGTATAAATGTTAGTACATCCATGTAACTATTACCGTGGATTTGTAAAGGTCTACACTTGAGTGTTAGCGCCTCTCTCCGATCTTACTGAAAAAAAATCAAGTGGAATTGGGAGGATTACAGAAAACAAGCATGCAACTGTTTAAAAACTGATTTGACCTCGACGTCATTCTTACGATTGGCGTTTGCAATGGTAGATTACATCATGGCCATTGATGCGTCCAATAGAGCCATTGGAGGCGTTCTCCTCTAAGACAGTGGCGGTTGAGAACAATCGGTCGCGTATATGTCAAGAAAGTTGTGCGGGCTAGAACTTAACTATGATGTGCATGAGAAAGAACTTCTCGCAGGCGTGCACAAGTTCAAGACATAGTGGTGCTACATGGAATACCAACGATGCATTGTCCGCAGCAACCATCACGTAGTGAAATACCTCAAGGCAACCAGATTTGAGACGTCAAGAAAGTCCATGGATGGAGTTCTTGGAGTCCAGCTTTGACTACAACATTGAATACCTACCTGGATTATGTAATCCGGCAGATAGAGTATGCCGGTGACCTGATTTGATGGCTAAGATAGCATGATACTCAAAAATGAGACCCGTACCTCGCAAAGTTGTTTTCTAACGGTTACGAGGAGTTTAGGGGGTCCGACAAAACCAAAGCCTGGTTTGACGACCCCTATCGGCGACAGTGATTCACTCTCTAGGTCGCTGTCTGGCCAAACGGAGAGCTACGGAGAATGCTATTAGAGGAATGCCACCATTCTGGTGGAAACTTTGCCTAGGAAAAGACGTTCAAGAAGCTGGCAAAGTACTACTGGTTAGACAGTATGGAGTCCGACGTGTTAGCCTTCTGAAAATCGTGCGACACCTGTCATAGATGCAAATCTCGGCACATATGGCCACCTAGTCTATTCCAAGCAGAACATGTTTTGATGGACCCGTTAATTGTGATCAGGGCGGATTTTTTACAGGATTATCCACCACTCTTGAGGGGTATGAGGTCATCCTCGTAGTGGTGGAGAGGGTTTAAAAATTGTAACACATCATCTCAACGACGAGCACTATCACTACACAAGGAACAACACAGCTGTTTCTAACCCAGTTCGTACGGCTACACGGCATGCCACGTACCATTATCAGCAATAGATATGGCCACTTCACCAGTTTTTTGTGGCACAACTTGATGACACGTTGCGACAATTGGATCTAGCTATCAGCAGTGCTCCATCCTCTATCAAATGGGCAATCAGAGCAAACCAATCAGACGCTTAAACAGCTACTCCACACTTGATGCAAGCCACACGACACCAATTGGGAACCTAAACTCTCTACAGCCAAACTCGCATACAACTCCACCACTTTCATGTGGACCATCGTTGAAGTGGTTTGCAGTAAACTGCCTTCCCTATCAGAGGGATTACAGAGTCAGAGATAAATTCTTGCGGTCGATATCCACTACAGGGACTTCTCAAGCATCTAGGGGGAAACAAGACAGACCTTCTAGAAGACTCAAGCAGCCATGAAGCAAGCGGCTGACCGCCGTCGCAACGATGACGTGTTCATTGCTTCCCATCGTGTCCCCCTCAGCTCCGCAAAAATCAAACTTTGAAGACATGACTTTGTGAAGCTCAAACCTTGGTGGTTGGGACCGTTTGAGAACAAAAGGATGCAAACTCCTGACATCGCATGGCTTCACCTACCTCACAACATGGAGATCCACCATGTCCTCCTCATCAGCAAGCTCAAGCACTCCGGGAACCTGGAATGAAATTCACCGGCACAGACATCGTACCACCACCTCGTGTATTTCATCGGACATCAATGCCTTGGAAAAAGGACCAAATATCTGGTCACATGGCACAACTGTGACACTGGACACAAGAGGTCCGAGCTTTGCGTTAACCTCCGAAACGTCAATCCTGATCGACGGCTACAACCGTTGTCACCAGCCTACGTTTGCTTATGTGCCAGGACATTGCACCCATATGGAGGGGGGGAAAGTGGTACGTCCCTGACGTACACGAGTCCCTAACCTCAGCCAGTGGGAATTATGTTCTTACATTCACGGCCCATCGTGCGACGACCACATGAGTTTTCCGTCGATTGGCCGTGGGCGTCTTGGCCACCTGCCCGGGCCTCTGGTGCTTCGGTCCGGAAGGTTCTAACAACTTCGACCACTTTTCATAAAGGGCGATATAATTCTCTTCAATCATATCGATGTTTCCATATCGATGTTTTCAATGGACTTCTTGGTGGCGCTGGATCTTTACAAAACCACGCTTCATTATTCTGGAAGCCCCCCAACTTCTTGGTTGAGCTTCTTCATGCATTCACACATGGTGCGACCTCCCACGCATCATTTGGCTCGAGCACCGAGGACCCAACATATTCCTTTTTCTCATTGTTTGCATCGTATATATGTGCTCAGCTCTCTAGAAACCCGTTATCGAAGTACAGTTATAGCTGAATGTACATTATGCAACTGTCTCAATTCCTCAGACTGTCTATTGTCTCGCATCAGATCCATGTGAACCACCTACGTTGCGCTCGACGTAACATCCAACACTTTTCATGTAAGTACATTGACTCTTCTTAAAAATTCTCCAGTTTTCCAGTAACCATGAATCGCCTTCTGCAGCACACCCCATCGTTGTGAACCATCCACGATATGATCGCCATTCTGTTCAGCATAAGAGTAAAGATGTGCTTTGATCTTCTCAAATCCTCCAAATTGGATGATTGACTATACATGCATAAAATTCTTGAAAACTGTTGCCATATCCATTTTCCGCACATTAGCCACGCCATATCCAAATTTAGAACTTGTTCGCTCCTTATCAACGCTATGTCCAGTGAGCATGCCAAAAAACACGTTATATCCAAATAAACACGCTATGTCAACGCCGCATGCCATCCAGCGATAGCACGCCGACGTCGTCATACATGAAAGAAACATCACAAACCCTTATGTGGAGGGGTTTGTGACTTTTCTCATAAATGTCTGTCATGATTTTGAGCAGGGGCTCCAAAAGACCCCATGCTTTGAAAGGGAACCTGCGGGCTCTGGCAGCCGCGGGGCCTAGCAGGAGTTAGCGCCAAGTAAAAGCCCAAAAATGCTAAGTTTCATTTGGGGTAGGATTTCAAGGCGGTTTACATGGATAAAAGTGTGGTTTCTACTCTGAAAAGATACACTTGAAAAAAGACATTTTTTTCTCACACTCGATCAAGCGGCTAGCCTTTTTTTCAATTTGCGAATCCCCATTCGCGGATGTAGGGTTTTATGTTTGCGCGGGCAGGGCCCGCACAAGCATAAAGCCCCACATAGGAAACCCTAAATCCCAGAACAAAGGTTTGCGAGTTGGAAAGAACGAAGGAAAAAGGCTAATCATTTGATCGCGATTCTTGCGAGGGCAAGGGTGACTCATCACTCCTCATTCCTTCGCTCGCTCGGCGACTTGCGTCGCGGAACGGGCATGGCCATCGAAATGGATATTGTGTCATATTTCTCTAACTTGCTGGATATCGTGTGATTACCATTTAACCTCCAGATGTATTAGGTTTATGTTCATGCTAGCATGGTATAGCGGGAGGGCCCGTTTGGCCCTCCCTCCTCGTTGAAGCAAGGGGTGGTTGCGCACCAACCCTTGCATCAGCGAGAGCTGGCCGATGGCCAGCACTTCGCTGGCCGCCGGCCAGCTGGCTGCCGGCTGGCTGGACGGCCGGCGGCCGGCCAAGTGACTGGCCAGCCACCAGCCGGCCAGCCGCCAGCCGCTGATCGCGGCCTCAGCCTGATCAGCAGCTGAGGGGCCACGAAGGTCTCCAAGGCGAGGAATCGTGGCCTCATGCCCTCGCCCGCCCTCGCCCTCCTTGCAAGCGAGCAAGCGAGGACGGGGGATAGGTCGAGCGAGGTTGAGAGCAAGGAGCGATGGGAGTGCACGAGAGGAGTCGGTGCAAAATTGCCGATCGTGCCTCGCACGCGACGATTTTGTGCCGGCACGTCAAAAATGAAACTCGAGTTTGTTTAGGATGAACTACGAGTTTTGAAACCGGAAAACTCGTAAAAATGCATGAGTTCGAGGTAAAAACTCCCGGTTTGGGTCCTAAAACTAGGGGTAAGGCTAAAAACCAAAATGGGCCTTTGGAGACTCGAAGTATTCGAGTCTCCTTGCTCTAGGTCGTTGATGACAATTGCCCCTCAGTCCTGCGAAGGGGGTAAACCCCCTGACTTGGACTGAGAACGCCATTCTGCGAACTCCGATGACGACTTCAGAGTAGGAGCTGGAGGTTTGACCCGTTACAGTGGTATCAAAGTCAGACGACCCCCGCAACTAAGGGCTCGACGGAAACGGTGGCAGAAGAAAAAAAAAAGGTCGCCGGCAGCTACAAGATGCAGCAGAAACACCAGAAGGCACTATGTCATCTACACTTCACAGATTGAGACGTCGTAAAGTGGGTTGGAGAGCTGGAAAAGAACTCTACTTGGTGGAGCCTCTTTCCTCCAGTCTCTACTCACTTCCACATGGCTAGAAATATTTTTGTGGGACGGTGTGGGAAGTTCCCACCTCCAAATAAAAAACCACCAAATCTTTCCCATTTTCAAGGCCCCTTCCAAAATCCTTCATTCTGAAATTGGGACAGCGCCCCTTCTCAGGCTTAAGGACTCTCACGGCCTGAGATTATCCTAAAAAGAAGGAGGGTGACACCTTGAAGATTTTCTACTGCTTGCCAACGCCGTCGGCTCAAGGGAGACGCCGCCCAAGAACGCAATAGGCATCATGGAGCATGAAGAGAAGACCAAGGAAGACTAGAAGACAAGAGGAAGACAAGAATTTGGAAGAAAGAGTGAAGGAATTGTTAGGATTTATTAGAATTTGTCGTTTACACTCTTTGCTCTTGTTTTTTTAGCGGCACTAACATTCCTTGCCATTCCATTGTCTTGTAATTTTCTGTTTCGTAGATTCTAGTCACTACCATTTGCTGTGAGTCACGGCTTAGGAAGACTAGTTTAAAAATCCACGCCCTTGAGCCGACGTGGGAGCCTAGGAAAACAGAAAGAAAACTTATAATTGCCTTACCGATCGTGAGAGCAAGATTTTAGGAGGCGAGTCCTCCTCAAAGTTGTGGGGTGATCCTCACACCGATCTTCACGTACAAATTGCAAAAGCGACAAGATGACAAGTGCCGGACCGTCCAAGACCAACAAGGGCAAGGTGATGACGACCTCACCACATGCCCTTGGCGGACCTTGGGAGCCGCTGTCGCAAGCACGGTTGCCAAACCAAAGACAACCGTGCTGCCAAAGGCAACCAGCGCAAACCCCGGCGACACCGAGAAGCGTGCGGAAGCTGAAAAAATGCTTGACGAGTACGTCAACGCGCACGTGGGTGACCCCCACATGACGGATAACGCGCCCAAGGAGGACCACCCGGGCGTGGACCCCGACGAAGAGCACGACGCCGACGATAGTGAAGGCCATGAGGATCTCGATCATTGCCATCATCGTGCGGTAAACTCGAGTCGTTTGCTCGAGAAGGGCAAGGCGCTCACTGCATTACCCAAAGCTGCCGACAGCAACAAGGCTGCCGAGAGCAGCAAAGGCGCCAAAAACAGCCATGCAGGAAGTTCCCACGAGAACGAGCCGGATGACGTCGTCGCGAAGGCAATTTGGGATGACCACTGCAGGTTTGCTGAGTTTGCTGCTGAGACGGCGGGCCGACTCAAGGTCACTACCGAAAGTGGAGGTACGGCACTACTCAGAGGAGTGGGGGCGGACCCCTCTTCCTACGATGTGGCCGCAATGGGGCAGGACAGCGTCCACTCAAGCGTCGACACTAACGACAGTCTCCTCCGAAAGGTGGGACTCCTTGAAGGCCTGTACGCGAACCGTACCCTCCTGCATTGGGTAAAGGTGCACAGACAACGCGAGGCCCTGGAGGCTATCGTCGATGCTCTAACGACATCAGAGTTCAAGTTCGCGTTCGCCACCCTGCTCGCACACGTTGCATAGAACATCACGGATCTCGACCGTGATCGCCAGCTGTAGCGCCTGGCCGCCCATGAGGCTAGCCACCAGTGCAACGACCTTGATAAGGTGTTGTAGAGCGTGACCCAAGTGCGGATGCAGCAGCAAGCGTAGCACACCGCAGCTTCATATGCCACTATCTGTGGCAGCGACGACTTGCCTACCTTGACGACTCCGGTACCAATCATGAACACGTCCTTCCTCCAAAGTGTGGAGATCTTCTGCAAGGGCATGAAGCTGACCGACTGAATGAACTGCATGGATCACGTCCTACGCGTCCACAAGGCTCCACTCAATCAGTGGGGCGACCTTGCCATGATGTGGCTTGAAGACAAGCTCTTCAAGTACATGGTCAAGGAGTGGAGTGTGCAGAGGCCTCATCTTGAGTGGCAGCCCATGCCGTGGGAAGCCTTCTGCGCAATCATGCGTAAGAAGTATACCTAGCGTAAGGAGGCGTAGCGCGCCTTCCACAAGATCGAGGACTTCAAGCAACTGGGTAACTCACTTGAGGCCTACATGAGTGAGTTTACTACGCTTGTGGAGGAAGCCGAAGGAGACGGCACCCAGACCTTCAAGTACCCAGAGTGCTTGCTGTTGGAGTACTTGTGCGATGGTCTTGCCAGTGAGAAGTTGAAGGACAAGACGACCACAATTGCAACGGGCCAAGCTTGGACAAGCTGGAGGGCGTTGCGAGACTACGTGAGCGAAGTGTATTTGGTGAATTCAAATCAATACTCAGATGGACGGCCGAACGTGCGTGCACACCAAAGCCGCGATGCACGCATGGATGCTGTAGGGGCTGGAGGGACAGGCGAGTAGCGGGGTGGGGTCAAGGGCAAGCAGCCTACAAACCCATCAGCCAAGAAGACTGGTGGGAACAAGCCCCCCAACCACAAGCGTGGCCGCAACAATGAAGAGCTACACGTGGCACGCGAGCGTCATAACACAGCCTTCTACGAGGGACTGTGCCACAATTGTATGCAGCCTGGACAATTCAAGGCTCAGTGCCTTGAGGCTGCTAGTGGTGGAAAAGAGGCCGCGGAATTAGTCGCAACAGCAGAACCTCGTGGGGAGGGTGCAACAGGAGGCCACGTACAAGGCCGTGGATAGGGTCCCGGTCGCGGCGATGGGCCCGGCCGTCGTAACAGACAAGGCCGTGGGGCGGGTTTTCCTCACCCCTGAATGACGATAGAGGAGACCACTCATGTCTAAAACTGGATCACAAGTGTAGGTTCATGTTTTCAAACGAGGATGTTAAACAATTTGAGTTTTTGATGAGTTCAAATTTCTCTGTTGTTTTCTCCCCTGTCATTGAACCTCATTTTGCACTTGCTGATCGACATTGCCCACTAAATTTTGCATCACCGGACAAGTTGCATGACCAAACTTGCTTAGTGGTGGCGACACCGACCACTATGTAAGACTTGTGTAACGTCATGATTGAAGCAAAAGCCATCAAAGCGATGAGTTTAACTATGTTCGCGATACCTTTAATCGACGATTTTGACCCAGTGAAATTTAAAGATTAAAAGGTGCTAACCAAATTCACAAGTATCCACAAGATGTGGACTCAAGTAGGTGAATCATGGGAGCTGCAACAGCCGCCGTCTAGATTCCGTGTTTATCACAAACTCGGCTTGTCATCGTTGAGCCTGTTTATTGGGAAGAGTGGAGGCAACATGACTATAAAGATCAAAGGACACCTAGCTGGTGCTCTCATGAACGTACTTGCTGACACTGAAGGAGATGAATCCTTTGTTAGTCTTGGCTTTACCCGACAGGTTGGCTTAAAGTATGAACCATCGAATGGCACAATTGTTGTCGGTGACAACCATACAATACCCGTGATTGGTACTTGTAAAGAAAAAAATGTATTCAAGTGTATACAAAGAGTATCACGTTGAAGGTACTCAACCTTCTTGACCCATTTGACGTGGTGCTAGGAGATCCTTGGCTCCATGAAAACAATGCTCTAATGTGCTTTGAATCAAAGCGTTTGATCCTCCAAAAAGGAAAACGTCGCTTTACGCTAATTCCGGGTACGGAATTATCACCAACCTGACTCGAAGTCCATGTCAGCTTGTCTGCGATGCGGTTCAAGAGACGTATTTCACAAGGTTGTCGATACTTCTTGGCTTAGCTGCAGAAAGTGGAGGACAACGTGAAGGAAGGCACGCCACAAGAGATCAAATCTTTATTGGCAGAGTTCTCAGATGTATTCCAAGACCCACCGGCTGGGCTTCCACCAGAAAGATATAAGGGCGACACGATTCCACTGTAACCAGAGGTGACTCCTCCGTTCAGACCCATGTAGTGCCTTACTCCAGCACTAAGGCAAGAGGCCAAACGTCAAATCAAAGAGTACCTTGGAAAATGATGGATCGAGCCAAGTAGCTCGCCGTACGATACGCCGATCATCGTTGTTAACAAAAAGGATGGTGGTTTACGCATCTGCGTGGATTACCGAACGTTGAACAAGTTGACAGTGAAAAATTGATTCCCCTTACTGTGGATTGAGGACCTTTTTGACCAACTCCAAGGGAAAAATACTTTTGTCCTTGGATTTGTCCTAAGGGTGCCATCAAACCCGCATCACAGAAGATGATGTGTCCAAAACCGTATTTTGAACGCACACCGGACACTATCAGTTACGAGTGTTATGCTTCAGGCTTACAAATGTCTCACCAACCTTCCAAGAAGAAATGAATCGAACATTTACCAAGCAATTTGATCAGTTTGTCTTGGTTTACCTCAACGACATCCTGGTTTTCTCCAAATCAATGGAAGAGCACATAGAACATCTGTGTGAAGTCCTTGCAATACATCGGGAATAGAAGTACTATGCAAAAGTGAGCAAGTGCAAGTTTGCACAAGATGAGCTCGTATACCTTGGACACATCGTCGACAAGGACGGCATTCGTGTCGACCCATAAAAGATCCAAGTCGTTGTACATGAGCCACGCCCGGAAAATGTTGGGCAGATTCGGTCTTTTCTCAGCCTTGCAAACTACTTCCCATGGCTTATGCAAGGGTATTCAACCCTAGTAGCACCGCTAACCAGGCTCACGCGAAAAGACGTGCACTGGGAATGGAAATCTGATTATGAGAATGTTTTTCTTAAAGTCAAAGAGCTTCTATGCACAGTGTCCGTCCTAGCTCTTCTGGATTCATCGCAACCCTGGGAGGTTCAATGTGAACCGTCGGTAGTAGGACTCAAAGCCGTCCTCTTGCAGAACATTCATCCAATTGTGTATGAGAGCTAGAAGGTCATCCCCTCAGAAACACGGTAAACGACTAGGGATCATGAGCTCCTCGCGAGATGTGGCATTGCTACCTTGATGGTGCTGAGGGGGTGTGACGGTCGTGAACGACCATAACCCATTGGTGTTTTTTTCTAAACGCAACCGAACCTGTCAAGACGACAGTTGCGTTGGAGCGAATACCTAAGCTGATCCTCATTCACATGGGAATATCGGCCAGGACGCATCAATCTGGCTGATCCACTAAGCCGACAGCCTGTGGAAATTCAAGCAACCACCGAGGTCGGTGGGTGTTTTATGGCCATTCCAACAGCAACAGTAGAAACACCAGATCCCCCTGTACCTTTACGGCAACCACCACGAGAGATTATCCGTTACAATGGTTTTGTAAACAGGATCTGGATGGGATACTATGTGGATTCTTGGTTTCAAGACTCTCAAAACTAGGACAAGTATGGATTGGTGAGGGTCGAAGGAATCTTCTGGCACGGAGAACAAGTTGTTGTGCCAAAATCATGAGACCTTCATGTAAAGATTATCTCCCAGTTCCTAGACCCGCCGGTCGTAGGTCATGTGGGGCCTCCAAAAACTGGACAGGCACTCTCGGACCACTATTGGTGGCCAGGATGGAGTGTCAATGTCCGGAAGTATTGCATGACATGCAACCCATGTCTTCGGAATAAGGCTAGTAACAGGAAGCCTACTCGAATCCTTCAATAGGTTCCCATTCCTAGGACTCCATAAGATTGCGTCCGCGTGGACTTCATTAGTGGTCTTCCGGACACGACTCGTGGCCAGGATGGAACACTAGTGGTTGTAGATCTTCTGACGAAGGTAACACACTTCATTCCTACCACCACTGACGTGAAGGCAGAGGAGACCGCTTGTCTCTTCTTTGAGGGTGTCGTAGTTTACCACGGCTTGCCGTTGCGTACTATCTCCAATCGAGATAAAAAAACTGCTAGTAAGTTCAGGTAAAAGATGCACGAGTACTTCGATAGTGAGTCGCAAACATCGACAGCATTTTACCCTCAAACTGACAGACATATAGAGTGCATGAACCACACTCTGGAACAAATGATCCGCATGTACGTGGACCTTGCCATGCTTGAATGGGACGCATTCCTATTACCAGTAGAGTTTTTGGTGAATAACTCGGTGAACGAGTCTACACAATTCATACCGTTTGTGTTGAACTATGGTCGGTATCCAGTGGTGCCCTCTTCATTGGTGAAAATTGGGAGTCTAGGAGGACAGGTTCCTTTTGCTCAATCCTTTACCGAGCGCATAGACTACTTGTTACACGAGGCCAAGGGTCACCTTCAAGTTGCTCGGCAACGACAAAAGGCATATACCAAAAAACGTTGCCATGAGGTCTCATTTGACATTGGTGACAAAGTGCTGCTTAGCATTGAGAATCTTTGGCTAAAGTTTTCAGGAGCACAAGAACCTCTACTGAAGTGGATTAGGTCGTTTTGCATCATTGGCACGCATTGGGCCAGTTGCATACCGATTGCTGCTTGCACCGAGTATGAAGATACATGACCTCTTTCATGTGTACCTATTAGTTTCATACATGGTAGAGGGAACCGTTCAGCTGCCACAGGCAGCCCTTGCTGGCCGATACGAGGTTCTTCACCTACTCCATCACCGAGAGCGTAGTCTACGGTCGTGGGTTGTTCGGGAATACCTCATTCATTGGGCTGGGTGTGGACCTGAACATAACTCATGGGAGCCCGAATCTCGGTTGCCTACAAGGGTGGTCAACGAGTATTGGAGTGAGCTGGAAGCTTGTACGGATCGACGCGTGTCAAGGGGCACCACCTAAATGTGGAAAAAATGAACAATATCCCTGCAGGGCGGCATTCATGGACTGCAACAATAAGAGGTTGGGGACGTCCAACATGGTTGTCGCGCGGACGCTCTAGCCTAAAGGGGGGAGGCCGCTAGCCGTGCAGATCGACAAGCTGTAGGTTAGATCCAAGTGCCATGCACGTGTTCAAATTTAGCTGGTCATTGAAATTGTTAATTTCTTTTCACAACGTTGATAACTCACTAACTGATAACCTTACTTGTTGTTCATGAACCAAGATGGTTCATAACAAGTGGGGAGGAATGTAGCGGGAGGGCCGGTTCGGCCCTCCCTCCTCGTTGAAGCAAGGGGTGGTTGTGCACCACCCCACGCGTCAGTGAGGGCTGGCCGACGGCCAGCACTTCGCTGGCAGCCGGCCACCTGGCTGCCGGCCGGCTGGACGGCAGGCGGCTGACCAAGTGACCGGCCGACCACCAGCCGGCCAGCCGCCAGCCGCCGATCGTGGCCTCAGCCTGATCGGCGGCTGAGGGGCCACAAAGGCCTTAAGGGTGAGGCCTCGTGGCCTTGTGCCCTCGCCCCCCCCCCCCCTTGCCCTCCTTGCAAGCGAGCAAGCAAGGATGGGGGATAGGTGGAGCGAGGTTGAGAGTGAGGAGCGAGGGGAGTGCACGAGAGGAATCTGTGCAAAATCACCAATCATGCCTTACACGCGAAGATTTTGCACCAACGCGTCAAAAACAAAAAAAGAAAAATTTTAGGATGAACCACAAGTTTAAAAACCGGAAAACTTGTGCGAACGCACGAGTTCAAGGTAAAAACCCCGTGTTTGGGTCCCAAAACCAGGGATAAGGCTAGAAACATAAATGGGCCTCCAGAGACTTGAAACATTCAAGTCTCCCTGGTCTGGGTTGTTGATGACGATTGCCCCTTAGTCCTACAAAGGGGGTAAACCTCTGAAACGGACAGAGAACGCCATTCTACGAACTCCAACAATGATTTCAGAGCAGGAGCTAGAGACTCGACCCGTAACACATGGATATATTATCTAATATGCCCCCTCCCAATACTTGGTGGATTTCTTGAATGTGCTTTTTTCTCATGTCCCAAATGATCTTATGCTCTTCAAGTTCTACTTGTGAACCACCTTTTAGTCGCCCACATGAAAAACAAGTTGGGGAGAGGTGTGGGTGAACTTAATGGTTTGGGTACATGTACAAATTACCCACAAAATTCAAATGTGTGCATGCCTAACCCGATGTTTGGAAGAACAAAACTACCTTACCTGATGTTTGGAAGAATAAGGCTCCCCTAGCTGGAGATCCGAAAATAAGACTCCCCTTCTCGGGAACAGTTAGAAAAAATGCATGTTGATGCTGCATGCAATGCAGCGTCAACATGCTGATATCAAGATTTTTTTAACATTAAAAAACCCTTCTTTCAAGCTTTTCTTTTAATTTTCAAGCGAGGTTTTGTGTGTGGTTCGCATGGGGGGTCCGAAACTCCACAGGCGTTGAAAGGGAACCTATTAGGCCTTGGTACCGTGGGGTCAGTAGGAGCCTACGCAAAACTAAAGCCTTTAAACCCCGAATGTCATTTGGACTATGTTTTGAATACGTTGTGCATGTACAAAACAGGGGTTTGCGTATTGAAAAACAATAACACAACGAGCGTTCGTGCTCGATCTAAGAAACGAGCATTTTCGCTCGACCGCGATCAAGCGATGACCAATTTTTTAAAAAACATTCAACACGCAAATGCTTTGGTTCTATGTTTTGCGCAGGCGGAGCTCGCACAAAACATAGAAGACCCTAAACCAAACCAGGGGGTTTGTGTGTTGAAAAAGAAGAACAAGAGGTCATCCCTCGATCGCGATTCTCACGTGGGGGAAAAATTGCGAGGGGGTCGACATTCCCACCTGACTTCGCTCGATCAATGGCGCATGCCGCCGATGGAGCATGGTGAAGCGAGTGGGCAGGGTTGTCCTGTTGTTTGAGACACTGGGCAGGGCGTTTATGAAAGTTTTCACCTGGTAGGGCATCACCAACCCCATCGCGGGTTGGGTAGAAGGGTGATTATGTCCAAAGGGTTTTCCATAGGAACCGAGCGACTAGATACCCACCATGTCCACATTTTTAGCTGGCATTCCCACACCTTCTAAATAAGGAACAACATACCCAGTACGGACCAAACTTACCTTGCTATATCCACAGGTCAAAAAAAAGAAACGACACATCCACAAATAAAGCTATGTCGTCGCAACCTGAAATGCAGCGTCGAAATGCTGACATCATTACGCTCCTCAAACAATGACAAGTCCCTCTTTTGAGGTATTTGTGATTGTTCGAGGGAGGGGTTTGTGTGGAGTTTGCGTGGGGAGTCCGAGAAACCCCATGAGTTGAAAGGGAATGTGCTGGGCTCTACTACCATGGGACCCAGCAGTTGCCCGCGCAAAAAAGAAAACCCTCAACCGCAAATTTGAAAAGATGTTGTGTTTGAAAGTCTGATTTCTGCATACCAGGGGTGGTTTTGTACCATGAAAAAAGAGTCCAAATTTTGAAATGGGCATTTTTGCTCGATCGCCATGGAGCGATGACATTGTTTTTTTTATTCATGAAGCGAAAACCACCTATTACAGTGTAACTCGCGCAAAAAACACAAAACCCTAAACGTAATAGGGTGTCACATACCAGATGTATACGAGTCCCTAAACCTCTTGAATGGGTATTTCTGTTACAGATCATACAGCCCATTGCGTCGCGAGGACCGGGATATTCACTCCAACGACCAAGGGCAAACTGGCCTGCTATCCCGCCCCCAGTGGATATTCTCGAACCTTCTGACAGCTTCGACCATTCTCGTGAACCTACGAAGAGAAGTGTGACGACCTTTTGGTCGACTTCTCAACGACTCCCGACAAATCCGGATTTATAAAGATACATCGCGCATCTTCACCGTCGATTCTCGAAGACCCCCAACTTCTCGGCAGACCTTCTCAAATCCAACCACACACAACGAAACTTCGCACGCGTCACTCGACATCCAACCCAACGACCTTGAGTATGCTTCATTTGTAACTCGTCACTTGTATGTATATGTTCCATCGTTTCAACACTTGTCATCGAAGTACACTTACCGCTAATTATAAATTACTCAACTGTCCCAAATTCTGAATAATGTTTTGCCTCACAAAATCCACTTGTTCACTATCTACGCTCATTTGACGTAACACTTGCTATCAAAGCACAGCGGTACTGGAGAAGCATCTAACTACTTCACCCATCCAGAGGACTACCTCGCAGAGGCCTTCAGCGCATTTTGCACGTCAAGACTTTGCACACTTCGCGACTACGACGTGATGCAAGCGAGTGCAACTGACGACCACCAGCGGGACTTTGGCGACAACTTCAGCGATGGAGGAGCAAAACGTGCTGATGCACGCGAACTCCGAAGCGACAACGAACGCTGTTGTGGCAGGCTTCACGGTAGCTGGAACTACCCCTACAGCTTCGGCGACCAACCCGATTATAGACCCAATGGCAATGAACCAGCCGCCCCTTGTTGAAATAGTGTGCACCTTGTCCACTGCCTAGCTGGCTAGCTACACATACAGACAAGGCATGCACTGCTCTATGGAGTATGTCCCCTTGGTCTGTTCTGAGATGGGCCAGGAATGCACTGCCCATAATGGGTATGTCCCCTGTGGCTCATCATAGGAACCATACCTTTTTGGCTTGGTTNCGGAGTCTCAAACCAGAGGTCGCGGGTTCAAACCCCGCGACGGCCGCAATTTTCTTTGTGGCCAAAACTGGGACAGGAAGCTTCTAGGAAGCTTACTAGAGCCTGCCTTGAGGATGACACTTGGCGGTCTAAGGACGCGCCAAGTAGGAATGTAGGATGAGGTTGGCTCGAGTGGAGCCACTACAAGCAGAAGCTTTAGCAAAGCTCTGCAAGAATAAAAGCCTGTACCTTGCATGCATCCATTTACAATTCTTGCCTTTGAGACTCCTCACAGAGTGTCCAACCAAAGGTAGACACTAAAGACCAACATGCGGACTTCGTGAGGTTGCAAACCAAACGAACCTAAAGTGTGGATCCCTCGTTCGAGGGTGATATGTTATCTTGGTTGCAATACCAACAGCGGTTGGCGGCCTCCCATGTCGGGACCCGTTTTCTAGACCGTTGCTATCCGGCGCATTGACACCCCTACCAACAGCTTGAACGACGATAGCAAGGAAAACAGATGGCACTTGACAACAAGAGCATATCAACAAGGAACTGGCGAACAGGATCTCCGCACTTGAGGGAATAAAAAATCACCTATTCCAACAACTTAACGTCGCAAATGGAGGCTCTTCAAAACGCAATTGCGCGTGAAGCGGTGTTCATCGAGAGAAATGCTCAACTCTTGAGCGAATCCAATGTTTTTCGGGCTCCACCAGAACCGTTCGATCCTACAAACTCAAAAGGACCAACGGTTTGGATGCGGCTCACGAGCTTGGAGGTGCACTTCACCGCTGCTATGGTTAAGGAAAATCAAAAGAAAACTGACCTCGCGGCCGCGCTTTTGCGTGGCACGTTGTTAAGTTGGTGGTCAAATCTAAAAACCATCCAACACCAGCAAAAGACCGGCGAAACATCATCAATGGCTCACGATGCCTGTCTCACATCACCGACCGCAGGCGTTCTACCCTTGGAGTAGATCAACCAGCAACGGCAAGACGCACTAACACCACCAACCGAATGGAATGAATTCTGACGCGTGATGCTCGCACGCTTTGCACGACTGAACAAAAAATCTGGCGCACGGTACAAACTCCAGCGTCTATGTCAGTAGTCCAGCGTGGTGGAGTACACGAGGAGATTTCGCGAGATCATCTACAGAGCAGACATCATCCCCGACAAAATGTGTTTCACTGCAACATTGGTCTCTGGCGAGATATTCGGAGAGCAATTGCCATTTTCGGCATCCAGAATGACTTTCCATGGATGATCGCCATAGTAGAAAGGATCGATAGTGCCAACTACAATGGGATCCAAAAATCCTATGGCTGGCGACCTCCTAACCACAATTATTGTGGAAATACAAAGAACAAGTTAGCGGACTGCTCGACTCCGATGGGAGTAGATGCTGTCGAGAAGACAAACACGCAAACCTGCAACAACTGTGAAAAAGTTGAGCACATCGATCGCAACTGCCGGCGCATGCAACAGGCCAAAAAGGGGAGAGGAAGTCACAGAAAAGGTGTCCGGAAACAGCAAAGGACAGGAGTAGGAGGCGTAACTCTTGTCCATGAGGAATGATCTGCGCCGAACGATCACCCATCTTGATGGCCCACATCACTGTAGAGGGTTTCTAAGATTGCAACGTTTGCCGAGGGATACGAGGATGACCAACTGGCAATACTGCTAAGATTTCAGCCTCGAGGATGCAAAAGTTGCAGAACTGTGCCGACACTCTTGGATGAAGGAGTTTCACACAACTTCGTAAGCAACGACATGGTTCACAAGCTGGGTTTGCAAACCAAACCAGGGTTTGAAGGAAAAACCGTCAACGAGAGACTACTGATACGGAGACTCCGGGAACCACTACGACTACAAGTGGGACATCTTCCAGATAGAACACTCCCTAGGTCTTGTCCAATGAGCGATCATAAAACCATCCTCGGACGAGATTTCATATACCGACACATTCCGCAGGTTGACTGGAACAATGGCAAAATCTACGTGGAGATCAACGGCACCAAATGACAACTTCCGCATGCGGGATGGAAGCCAATTGCTGAAGCAGCAAAGGTGGAAGCAGCACAGGTAGTCGCGGAAGCCGAGAAGCAACAACAAGTGCAGCCAACACTGCTCAACGTGGCCAAGCACTGCATACGACGAGGGGCTCATGCAAGGATCATATATCTCGAGCCAATGGGAGAAGCGGAAGTGGCAGCAACTGACTCATCATCGGCCTCATCAGCCTCGACAAAGTTTGCAATGGTACCAGAAGAGTTCGCACCACTCATCAAGGAGTTTGCAAATGTCTTCCTTGACAAACTCTCAAAAACCTTACCTCCTCACCAAGACATCAACCAACGCATCAATCTGAAGTCTGGCAGCAGACCTATCATCCGAGGGGCCTATCAGATGAGCAATCACGAGCTGACCAAGATGAAAAAGCAGCTCAACGAGATGCTTGGTCAGGGGTTCATCCGCCCTTCCACGTCACCGTATGCCGCACCACTACTAATTTTGAAAACGCAAACTGGTAAAACACGGATATGTGAAGATTATCAAGTGTTGAACAACGCTACAATCAAGAACCGCTACCCTCTCTCTATAGCCGACGAAGTTTTTGACCGACTCCGAGGAGCCCGAATTTTCAGCAAAATGGACTTGTTGGTTTTTGCACATCTCTCATTGTGCTCTACTGTGTCCTCCCGGCTTGGGTACATTGGCGTGCAGATGACTGACGGCAAGACTCCACGCTGCTGGAGTGTCGTTCGGTGAAGCCGACGCTCACTGAGGCCTACTCGCGGTTCGCAGGAACCTCCTCCCTTCGGTGTGCGTCCGACCTCCTCCCTGCGACGTGCTCACCTCCATCGGCAGGCCTCCTCGACGGTCCGGCCGCCGGCAGTCACTGCCACCACAGATGCTGTCTGCATGAACCCAGCGCTAATTGTGACTGTGCAATTGCGTTTGCACCATCATGCTTTGCCTAGGGTCCATGTCTCTTGCTGCGTGGCACTGTTTGACATCATGGATTGTCGTAGGCACTGCCTGGGTTCGGGCAGCCATAACTCTTTACTGCTAATTTTCTAGCTGATTCTGACCAGATGACTGCGTTTGCAGCGTTGGTATAATGGTATGGTCTAGTTTTCAGGCAAAACNTGGTTTTTGCACATCTCTCATTGTGCTCTACTGTGTCCTCCCGGCTTGGGTACATTGGCGTGCAGATGACTGACGGCAAGACTCCACGCTGCTGGAGTGTCGTTCGGTGAAGCCGACGCTCACTGAGGCCTACTCGCGGTTCGCAGGAACCTCCTCCCTTCGGTGTGCGTCCGACCTCCTCCCTGCGACGTGCTCACCTCCATCGGCAGGCCTCCTCGACGGTCCGGCCGCCGGCAGTCACTGCCACCACAGATGCTGTCTGCATGAACCCAGCGCTAATTGTGACTGTGCAATTGCGTTTGCACCATCATGCTTTGCCTAGGGTCCATGTCTCTTGCTGCGTGGCACTGTTTGACATCATGGACTGGGTCATAGGCATTGCCTGGGTTCGGGCAGCCATAACTCTTTGCTGCTAATTTTCTAGCTGATTCTGACCAAATGACTGCGTTTGCAGCGTTGGTATAATGGTATGGTCTAGTTTTCAGGCAAAACGGATGACGCCCGGGTTTTGGGCTGTCGGGCGTCTGGTAGGGCTGATCGAGAAAACCCAGCCTGCCAGAAAATAGCTCTAGGACTATTTTCTGATTGGTTGGTTAGCTGTGTAACAAGTTCTACACTAGTGAGGGGGAGCTAGAACTCGGAGGGGTCTCCCATCGTTGCTCATTCTTCACTCCTAATCAGTTACTCCCACTTTTCAGCTGCTTTCTGGCGCTAACACTGGCACGCGCATTTCGGAGTAACAAACCCAGAGCTTCCAGACTAGAGTAGCAGACTGAAGGGATAGTAGACTTAAGCAACCAGCGTGGAAGCCTGCACATTGCATCAACAACGCTGCTGCCCAAACCTGCTGCCTAGTTTTTCATTTTGGTATCAGAGCCAAAGTGTAGCAGCAGTAGCAGACGACTTGTGTATAGGTGCCTGAGTACCCCGGCGGACCCCCCATACGCGCTAGTGCAAGGGAAATG
This sequence comes from Penium margaritaceum, assembly GCA_023375785.1. Classification (NCBI taxonomy): domain Eukaryota; kingdom Viridiplantae; phylum Streptophyta; class Zygnematophyceae; order Desmidiales; family Peniaceae; genus Penium; species Penium margaritaceum. The sequence goes on from SZWC01020762.1 coordinate 27,987, forward strand.
CTGCCGGATTTCTACCGACAGCATTGAACTGCCTAGTGGCAGCGTCAGAATTTTTCCCATAGCCACTGGGCCCAGGGAAATGCTGTCGGATTTTTTCTGGCAGCACTGACCCCCCCACTAGACTCGAGGAGGTGAGCGGCAGGCCACGTCAGGCGCTTGTTGGCAACGACGCACGTGGCGACGTCCTCCAAGTGGATTGGCTGGCCATAGCAGCCCACAGCAATAGTAGCAGCTTGCAGCAGCAGCAAGCAGTGGCGGCAGTAGCGAGTAGCAGTGGTGCGCAGAAGCAGCCCGCAGCAGCAGCAGCCGCGAGTAGCAGTAGCAGCAACAGTAGCAGTAGCAACAGCAGCGAGCAGCAGCAACAGCGAACAGTAGTAATACCAGCAAGCAGCAACAACAACGAGCAGCAGCAACAACAGCTGTAGCTGCCCATAGCCCATTGTTCGCAGCGAGGAGCGAGCTGCTCACAACAAGCTTGCTGCTCATAGCGAGCAGCAAGCAGTCAGTAGCGATCAGCGAGCTTGCTGCTCGCGGCTCGCTGCTCGCGGCTCGCTGCTCGCGGCTCACTGCTCGTAGCGAGCAGTGAGCTTGCTGTGACGAGAAAACAAAATGAAGGAGAAAAGAAATCCCCCACCCACCAATAGCATTGTTGTGGCTCCCGCCACCACCACAGCCATTGCAGCAGCCGTAGCAGCCGCAGCAGCACGCAGCAGCACGCAGCAGCTCAGCAATAGTAGTACCTTAGCAGTAGCAGCAGCTGCAGCAGCAACAACAGTTGTATTGGCAGTAGTAGCAGCAGTAGCAGCAACAACAATTGCAGTAGTAGCAGAAGCATCTGCAATAGCTATAGCCGCTGCAGCTGCACCAACAACCGTAGCACCAATAGGATCAATAGCAATCGCAGCAGCTGCTACAACAGTAGATCAGCAGCAGCGGCAGCAACAGTAGCAGCAATAGTGGCTGCAACCGCATAGCAACGGCTCCAACAACGATCATTGTTGACGTCAGCAGCCTTCCGCTGACGTCACTACTAACATCACTACTGAAATCATCAGCAAAAAAAACAAGAGAAAGGGGAGAGGGAACTCCATAGCAGTAGTAGGAGCAGATAACGCAAGCAGTAGCTGCTGATGTTAGCCGTCCCTGGCTGACGTCACTACAGTCATCAGCAGCACACAAATAAAAAAGGAAAGAAAACCAGAGAAAGGGATACCAACATCATGGCCAACAACCTAATTAGGGAGGGGTCCTCCTCTGTTGGGGGGACCCCAAGGGAGGGTACCCCTTGTCCTTTTCTTGCAACAGTAACAGCAGCTGCATCAGCAGTAGCAGCAGCAGCAGCAACAACAACAACACTATCAACAAGAGCAGCAGTAGCAACAACAGCGGTAGCAGCAGCTGCAGCAGCAGTAGCAGCAGTCCACAGGCTGTGTCGCTGACGTCTCTGACCCCCTAGCAGCCATTCAACAATAGGTTGCCGCTATGACGCAGCAGCGTGGAGCATCGAAGCCGTCGGCCTCTCAGACTCACACCAGTAGCCCGCCGCCTTTCATCTCTCTTGGGCACACAAGGCCTGTTGTGTCTGCTACTATGCATTACCTTGCGCAACTGCAGACTCAACGCCTGCAGCAAATTGTGACCTCAGTCCCTAGCCCCACTCTGGGCGCCGGCCGTAGGCCCAAGGACTTTGAGACGCCACCCCTGCCACTCCAGGTTGGCGAGTAGTTCCAGAGTTGGGAGCTCAGCTTCCGCATCTGGGCGCAGGATGAGGGCTTGTGGGCATACTACACCCTTCCGTACGACTCCACCCAGGCCGACCAGTTGTATGATGCTGGTCACGTCGCACGCGCCCTCGTCCCCGTCGCTCCTCCGGTATCACGCCTAGCATTAAAGCCCTTCCTCGGCGACTTCACCTCTGGCGAGACACCAGACCCTACTGCCGCGTGGCATGTTCTCACTCGTCCCCATCTTCTATCCAACGAGACTGAGACCAGCCGTCTGTTGCGAGAGTTCAAATCCCTACACATGGGGGAGACCGAGACAGTCACCGCCTACTGGCAGTGGGCTGAAGACATCCTCCGTCGCCTTGGCACCTCTACCCTACCCCCTATCGCCGTGCTCCTCACCATCAAGCTTGGTGCCACCAGTGCGTACGCGGATGTCTTCGTCCACTACTCCCAGGAGGTCCTCTCTACCATGGCAGCCCGGGACACCCTCATGCCTTGGGTATACAAGCTCTTCCTTAGGATTGAGGAAGCTCTCAGGATTGAGGAGTCCCGCCTCCAGCGCACAGAGGCCCTCGCCTCACATGTCGTTGCCTCCGAGGCTGTCGCCTCCCCCGTAGTAGCGACTTCCACCAGCTCCTCGTTGACGGGAAAGAAGAAGTGTTGGGGAAAGAAGGGCAAGGGTCAACAGCAACAGCCGTAGCATCAGTCAACTGGGTCTAGTTGCAGTTGCTCGGTCTGCCACAACTGTGGCCAGCCAGGACATGGGTGGTTCACGAGCCCACTACCGATGGACGAGGCTCGCGTCATTACCGAGCATGCATCGCCAGCGAGAGCGTCGTATCACCTCCGCCACCGTCACTATCGCCGCCTCCGACGCCTCAAACATGTCCAATAGCTCCACTTCTCTGACCTCGACCCCGGTCGCGCAGACGCCAGCTCCTCAACATCATCATCCGTAACCGTTGGCGCCACCGTTCCCTTCACTGGTGCAGTCTTCCTTCTATTCGGGCTTTGGTGCCATCACTCCGCACTCCGTCTACACTCCCGGGCCGTCCACGCGTGAGCGACAGTTGGAGCATTTCATTGTGCTCTAGCTCGGCCTGCCTCGCCCTCCCCCCAGGGCAGTGCGAATTGCGTCACCTCCTGCTTGACCCCCTCGCCCTACATAACTGAGACTGAGTTCTAATCGTGCCCTACCTCCTTGTTTGTCTTGACGTCTCTCATGGTCTCCCCTGTTCCCCTCTGTGACGACGTCGCATGGCTTGATAATTGGAAGATGCGGTTCGCACCCCCTTCCACCGCATCCGCATCTCTTGCTTGCTGCCATGTGACTGTTAGCAATCTAGCGACTCTGGTCCAAGACCAGGCCGAGACCTGGATCATCGACTTCGGGGCCACGCATCACATGACAGCCTCTCGCGAGGCCTTCAGTATGCTTGGTCCTATTGGCGATGTCTCCAGTGTCCGGACGGGCTTCGGCAGTGTTACCTGGCTGAGGCGTTGGTGTCGTTCGTTTCCGTGGTCCTGCCAGTGATGTCTTCCTTACCGATGTCCTTCTTGTCCCCAATCTTGAGCTCAGCCTCCTGTCTGTTATTGGCCTTGATCGCATGAGCATGGACGTTGTGCGCTAGCGTGGTGTTGGCACTGTGTCGTTGCGTCCGTCTCGTCTTGTCGTTCTCCACGCCACCACCAATGGCAACCTGTGGCACATGCCTCGTCTGTCTTCCTCTCCCTCTGTCGCCTCCTCATCGGCCACTGGAGGCCATGTGCTTGTCACCGGCACACTTTCACCGGCACACCCGTCTCTTACACCGCCGCCTTTGCCACGTCCACTCCGCTATCGTCGACAGCATGCTCCGCACCCAGCCGGCCAAGGGCCTTGACCCTTAGACCTTCCCTTTGCCGCGCCCCACGGAGTGCGTTGATTGCGCTCAGGGCAAGATGCACCGATCCACATACCCTTTATCCTCCTCTTGTGCATCCGCCCCTCTCAACCTGGTCCATTCCGACGTCATGGGTCCTCTCCCTACCGCGTCCGTTGGAGAGCATGGTCGTTATGTCTTCACCCTCACTGACGACTACCCTCGGTACCGCTGGGTCTTCTGCCTTCGGCAGAAGAGCGATGTCGCTTGTGCCATTCAGGACTCGCTTGTCCTTGCGGAGCGTGAGTGTGGTCAACCTCTTCACCGCTTTCACTTTGATCGCGGTGGTGAGAACATGGACGAGACCACGACCTTTCCTTCCTCCAACAGTATCCACCACGAGACGTCCGCGCCCTACACGCCCGCCCAGAACGGCGTCTCTGAGAGGTGGAACTGTAACATGGCCGATGCGGTCCGCACCATTCAGGTTGAGTCTAGCCTCTCCGATCGCTTCTACTTTGAAGCCATGGCGTACATGACATGGGTCTGGAACCAGATTCCTCACGGACCCCTTCCTCGCCAGTCCACGCTGTACCAGCACTGATGCAGTCAATGAGCCGACCTCCGCCCTGCTTGCGTGTGGGCTTACGTGGCCATTGTGTGGCTGCCCGCCCCGTAGCAGGGTGGCAAGCTCGCCCCGTGCAAACGTCCTTGCACAATTCTTGGTGTCGCTTGTTAGTCCAAGGCTTGGTGCTTCTAGGATCCCTCTCGACACTACATCGTCGAGTCCCGCGATGCCCTCTTCTTTGAGGAGCTGTTTTCACGTGATCTCATTTGCTCTGGCTTGTCGGTGTCCCTCCCATACCGTGGGGGAGTGGTGAGTCCGTCCTCCATCCTGCCGCTTCCGAGTGGCACATCACATAGTCCCTTGAAGCCAGCAGCCCCTATCGCGCCCGCTGGCCCCTCCGGGCCGACGGTCCCAGATACGCCTGCAATCCCTTCCGGGTCGACGGTCCCAGATGCGCCCGCTGGCCCCTCTAGGCCGACGGTCCAAGATGCTCTCGCTGGCCCCTCCGGGCTGTCAACCCCAGACGCACCCGCTAGCCCCTCCGGGCTGGCGATCCAAGATGCGCCTGCTAGCCCCTCCGGGCCGTCAGCCCCAGACGTGTCAGCTAGCCCCTCCGGGCCGGCGGTCCTACTCGTGTCGAGTGGTCCCTCCGAGCCAGCCATCCCAATCACATCCAATAGTCCTACCGGGCCAGCTGCCCCAGTTGTACCTGTTGGCCCCTCCGGGCCGGCGGCCCTAGTCGCGTCCGCTGGCCCCTCCGGGCCAGCCGCCCTAGTCACGTCTACTGGTCCCTCCTGCCCAGCAACCCCGTCCGCCTCCGCCGGTTTGTCAGGCTTGGTGCCGTCTCCTGCCCTACCGCGTTACATTCGTGGCCCAGGTGGAAGCCTCCGTCCCAGACCGTCGGTCAGCGTGTAGTTTGCAGCGCCTCACCCTGTGGTGTCTCAGCCCCCTGTCGCTTCATGTGTCTCCTCCACTCCTACGGTCGTGAGTTAGGACCCTGGCACCAAGGCCCTCGGCTTGACCACTTCGCCTATCATTACAAAACTTCACTCTGGCTCTTCACTTGGCTACGGGATGCTCCATCACGAGCATCGGCATGATGTCATGACTGCACTGGCACGCATCCCACCTGGAGCTAGAGATGCACACGCTCTCTCAGTCCACTCCATAACACGCCGAGAGGACCCAGCCACCCTACGCAAGGCTCGAGCCTCTCCTAAGGTTGCACACTTCGATGCTGCCTGTGCTGACAAGCTCGCTGCTATCCGGAAGCACCACGTGTATGACCTCATCGACCTCCCTCTGGGTTGGAAGGCCATTGGTGCCAAGTGGGTCTTTCAGTGCAAATGGAAGCCCGACGAATCCTTGGAAAAGTACAAGGCCCGCCTCATAGCCAAGGGGTTTGCTCAGGTCCCTGTGGTCGATTACGACCAGATCTTTGCTATAGTTGGCCGATTCTCCACAAGCCGAGCGCTTTTCAGTCTGGTTGCCTAGCATGGGTAGGAGCTGCATCAGATGGACGTGAGCAACGCCTTCCTCCATGGTTCACTTGAGGGTGAGGAGCTCAAGGCTTTGACGACGGTACAAGGAGAGTCTGGCGGTTGCGGAAGGCCCTCTACGGCCTGAAGCAGTCGCCTCATTGCTGGAACCAAGAGATCAGCAGCAGGCTCCTCCGCGGGGGCCTTCAGCATAGCTTTACTGACCCCACACTCTTTGTGAGCCCGCAAGTTCAGACCCTCGCCGCTCTCTTGGTCTAAGACGACAATGTCCTCATTGCGTTGCCTGACATGGTTGACGTCCGGCATGTCAAGGATGTTGGCGTGAGGGTGAGTGTGCACCCTAGAGGGTCCCTAGCAGTGGCTGTTTCACACCACCAACTGTTTTTGGAGAGACTGAAACTGTGGAGGCAACTGCTTCCAAGGATGGCAAGAAACTGGTCAAAGATTGAGGCAATAGTTTTGGCCTGAATTGGATGGGAATTAACACTTCATCAAGGCTCAAAAGCAGTGGCATTTTATAGCCACTGATCTAAGCTTTCCAGAACACCAAAGCATGCCAGATTTGGAGCTTCCTAGCAGATTCTATGGCTTCTAGAGTGCTCCTTGGTAGGTTGTCCTTTTCCCACCTAGGAAGGCATCCCTTCCCTCCTCTAGAAGCTTCTGCCCCTTCCTA
>SZWC01020762.1:37004-48360 GCA_023375785.1 Penium margaritaceum
TGCATGCACGCAAGGACCTCACTCTTCCGCTTCATTGGGTAGAGGTAGAGTTTCCGGCTGTGGTCATCGATGAAGGTGAGGAAGTAGCGAGCTCCGCCGATGGAGCTCTCAAGCGGTCCACACACATCTGTGTGTACCACGGCCAGTTTTGCCGATGCACGCGTCCCCTTGGCGACAAACGGCTGCCGAGTTGATTTGCCAATGATGCATGGCTCACACACGGTCTCCTTGGTTCCATCAAGGCCGCTGATTTGGAGACCCCGCACCACTTCCCTCTTAGCCATCTCCTTCACTGTCGATGGAGAAATGTAGCAGAGTCGGCGGTGCCATAGGTCCAGGTCTCCTCCATCCTTCGTTGCAAGATTGGCGGCGTTGGACCCCACCCGGCTGCTGAGGATCTTCGCACGTAGCAGGTACAAGTCGTCCTCCCTCTTGGCACGCGCAATCACCTCACCTTTGCCCTCTTTGCGGATAACGGCCTCCTTCTTTGTGAAGAGCACCTCAAGTCCCTTGTCGGTAAGGCGGCTGACGGAGAGCAGGTTTGCCCCAAAGTTGGGCATATGCAGCACTTCGTAGATTGTGCTCGTGACAGGTTTGCCATCCACAATTGACTCAATGCGGACGTTACCCTCACCAGCGGCCACCTATGTTTTTTCATTGGCCACCGTCATGTGTCTCTCCGAGGCGCCGTAGGTGACAAATGCCGCCCTGTTGCATTGCGTGTGGCGGCCTGATCTGGAGTCGATGACGGCAACTCCCGTATCCTTCAAGTTGGTGGAGTTGTACGCCATAAGGGCGTGCTCATCTTTCTTCCTGCCCCGCTACGACCGATCTGTTTTCTTCTTGGGACAGTTGCGCGCGTAGTGGCCCTCCTTGCCATAGTTGAAGCACTCTTCCTTCTTGTCACCCTTTTTCGTGCCCTGTTTGGCACCCTTCCACTTGTCGCCTCGGCCTCCACTTTGAAGATGAACCGTGTAAGCTGAACTTGATGCCGCTGCACTCACTCGACCATCACGTTGCATCCACTCATTGCGCACGTACTCAGCAACCTTCTAGTACTTCAGCTCGTCGGAAGGCCAGCCACCAAGGACTGTGATCATGGGACTCCAACTGTCCGGCAAGGCCAGAAGGAGGATCATAGCTTGCAACTAAAAGTCGACCTCCCAACCCGTGGCCACACACTCCGTTGCGAGCGACTCAATCTGCTGCATGATCTCCATGATGTTGTCGCCTTCGTTGGCTCAGAGGGTGACGAGCCGTTTGAAGATGAAGAGCTGATTGGCAAGGTTGCTTGACTGGTATATGGAGCAGATTTTTGACCATGCGTCTGCGGCCAAGGTGCATCCTTGGATGTGCCCAAGTTGTGGTGGGCATAACGCGGACACAAGGAGCGCCAACGCCTTTTTGTTGCGCTTCTTGTATGCCTCCTTCACCTCAGCCATTGTAGTCTCCGGCGGAGCAGTCCCATGACCTTTTACGAGCTCAAGCAGTCCCTTGTCGTCGAGGAAGACCTCAAACTGCCACCTCCACAAGGCAAAGCCTGTCCCATCAAACTTAAGGACAGCCCGGTTGCTCTCTTGCTCGCTAGTTGCCATGTCTTGCTCTTGGAAGTGTGAAATCGAGCTGGTTTTAAACCCCTTAGAGGCGTGGGCCCATAACCCTTTGTTGGCGTGAGGGTGAGTGTGCACCCTGGAGGGTCCCTAGCAGTGGCTGTTTCACACCACCAACTGTTTTTGGAGAGACTGAAACTGTGGAGGCAACTGCTTCCAAGGATGGCAAGAAACTGGTCAAAGATTGAGGCAATAGTTTTGGCCTGAATTGGATGGGAACTAACACTGCATCAAGGCTCACAAGCAGTGGCACTTTATAGCCACTGATCTAAGCTTTCCAGAACTTCAAAGCATGCCAGATTTGGAGCTTCCTAGCAGATTCTATGGCTTCTAGAGTGCTCCTTGGTAGGNTCCCTCCTCTAGAAGCTTCTGCCCCTTCCTAGATTCCTCAGCTTGCTTCTAGTAGGAGGGAAGGTGTCTAGAAGACCAAGACACCTCTAGATGCCTTGTAGGACAAGTCACCCCTTCTAGAAGGTGTGCCACCTTCCTGGACCCTCACCTGGCCTTCTAGAAACTTAAAGAGGAACTCTAGATGTTGAGCTAGCTTCCTGGCATCTATCTTCCACCTCCCTTGAGGCAGGGCATAATTTCATCTTGTGGGACTTGAACCCGGGCCCCTGCCTCTAGAGGTGGACACCATTAACCACTAAGCCACTAAGGCTTGTCTTTTTGGTGTTCCTTTTTTAAGTCACTCCTGCCATGGTGAGGAGCATCATTCCAACAAAGGACCTACCACACACCACCTACCAAATGAAGGATCTCGGGTTCGCCCGAGTCTTCCTGGGCATGGAGCTCGAGCATGATCGCTCCCAGGGCATCCTACACATCGACCAGGCTGCTGATGTGCAGACCCTGTCCACTCGTTTTGCCGAGGACCTACCCCTCGCGCCCAGGGCATCTTTACCCATAACACCTAATGACCAGATGAAGCTGAAGAGTCCTGACCCAGCCGTTGTGGAGAAGCCAATTGACCTGACCACGTATCTACGAGTCATCGGGTCACTGATGTTCTCGGCGACAATGACGCGCCCAGACATCGCGTTCGCCGTCAACCTCCTGGCTTAGTTCTCTCAGGAGTCGCGTCACCTCCACTTCAAGGCCGCGATCCAAGTACTACACTACTTTGTCTCGACTCCTCGGCGATGTCTCATGTTCCGCCGCCAGCTGTCTGTTGTCCCTGTGGGCTACATCGACAGTGAATGGGACGGTAGTACAGACGGTAAGAGTCGCACAGGCTAGATCTTCCTGGTCGGCGGCACGGCTGTGTCCTGGCGCATTGCAAGCAGGGGTGCATTGCACACAGTATTGCTGAGGTTGAGTACGTGGCCCTAGGCTTAGGCGCGTGTGAGAGTGTGTGGTTGCGTCGTCTATTGTCCGAGTTGCGTCAGCCCGTCGCATCCATCACGTTGTATCGTGACAATGAGAGTGCCATGGCCATCGCCAACAATAATGGCGTGCATCAGACATGCACAAAGCACAACAACATTGAGTATCATTATGTGCGTTTGTTGTTGCATGACGGCATCATTAGCATTGTGTGGGTTGAGACAGCAGTTGGCTGATTTCTTGACCAAGGAACTGAAGCGCGACTCGTTCAAGAAGGCTGTGAGTTCAATTGGCGTACGTCCGTGAGTGGCTCACTTTGTCCCTACCTACATCTCTGTGTCCGCTATAGAAGTTTGGTTGTTGACTGTGTCTCTGCCTACACATGTGCATTATGCCTCTGAGTCATGGGGGAGTGTTGGTTTTTGCGCATCTCTCATTGTGCTCAGTTGTGTCCTCCCGGCTTGTGTACATCGGCGTGTAGATGACTGACGGTGAGACTCGACGTTGTTGGAGTGTCGTCCGGTGGAGCCAACGCTCGCTTAGACCTACTCGCAGTTTGCTGGAGCCTCCTCCCTTCAACAACGTACTCAGCTCCATCGGCAGGCCTCCTCGACGGTCGGGCCGCCGACGGTCCTTGCCACCACAGATGCTGTTTGCATGAACCCAAGGCTAATTCTAACTATGCCATTGTGTGTGCAGCATCATGCTCTGCCTAGGGTCCATGTCTCTTGCTGTGTGGCACTGTTTGGCATCATGTACCATCCTAGGTATTGCCTGGGTTTGGGTAGCCATAACTCTTTTCTGCTAATTTTCTAACTGATTCTGACCGCACGACTGCGTTCGCATAGTTGGTAGTATGGTATGGTCTAGTTTTAGGCAATACGGACGATGCCCAAGTTTTGGGCTGTCCGGCATCTGGAAGGGCTCACTGAGGAAACCCTGCCTGTCCAGGACTATTTGCTAATTGGCTGGTTAGCTGAGTAACAAGTTCTACACTAGTGGAGGGGGAGCTAGAACTTGGAGGGGTCTCCCATTGTTGCTCATTCTTCACTCCTAATCAGTTCCAGTTTTTAGCTGCTTTCTGGCGCTAACACTGGCGCGCGCATTTCTGAGTAACAAACCCAAAGCTTCCAGACTTAGTCTCTATAGCAGCAAACTGAGGGGGCAGCATACTTAAGCAACGTGCGTGGAAGAATACACACTGCATCAACAACGCTGCTGCCCCAACCTGCTGCCTAGTATTCCCAACATAGCACATATCACCAGATATGCGTGACGGCCGCCGACATCGAGAAGAGAACATTCCGATCTCACATGAGCACTTCAAGTGCACGGTTATGCCGTTTGGACTCATAAACGCCCTTGCAATGTTCATGGCGGCAATGAACAACATTTTTCGTGCATGCCTTGATGACTTTGACGTGGTTTACCTTGACAACACTCTGGTGTACAGCCGTACCCTGAAGGAGCACGATCGACGTCTCCAAAAAGTTCTCAAAGTTTTACAAAGAGAGAAGTTTTTCCGAAAACTCTTGAACTATCACTTTGGTCTTGGTTTGATCAAGGTTTCGGGTCACGTCATCAGCGGTGGACGGATCATCATGGATCCGCAAAAGTGGTAGTAGTCGCTCATCGGCCGATGTTGACCAACGTTCGAGAAATATAGGTTTTCCTCAGATTTTGCAATTTCTACCAATGATTCGTGAGGGACTACGCACGAGTCTCAGCTCCTCTTTCTGATTTCACTTGAAAAGAAAATGATTGGCGGTGGGGAGACAAAGAAAAAGCAGCATTCACCGCTTTCTGGAACGTTGTGACCTCGGCACCAGCCCTACGATTAACCAATCCAATGGTCAACTACGTCATGGCTACGGATGCATTTGAATGAGCTACTTGCGCAATTCTTCTACAAGACCATGCCAACGGCGAACAACCGGTCATCTACATGTGTCAAAAACTACGACGACCGGAACACAACTACGTGGTTCATGCAAAGGAGATGCGAGCAGTCGCGCACGTGTTCAAGACGTGGCAATGCTACCTGGAGTGTCGCCGATGTATCATGCAAACAAACCACAACGCGTTGAAATATTTGAAGACACAGGGAGCGATGAAGTGAGCAGCTGACCGACATCGTAGCGACGATATTGTCACTGCTGGTGACAAAGTCCAGCTCATCTTGGCAAACATCAACCTTTACGGATCTGACAGTTCCAAGCTCAAACCTCGATGGTTGGGACTTTTTGAGATCGATCGCATACAAACCCCTGTGTTTGCGCGACTCAAACTCCCCAACACATTGAAAATTCACCCGGTATTCCATGTTAACAGACTCAAGCACTACCAAGACCTCGGAGAAAACTTGTCTGGCAGGAATGTCCCTCTTCTGCCTCACGTTCAAGTGGACGAAGAAATAGAGTATATCATTGAGGACATCCTCGNCGCCGATGTATCATGCGAACAAACCACAACGCGTTGAAATATTTGAAGACACAGGGAGCGATGAAGTGAGCAGCTGACCGACATCGTAGCGACGATATTGTCACTGCTGGTGACAAAGTCCAGCTCATCTTGGCAAACATCAACCTTTACGGATCTGACAGTTCCAAGCTCAAACCTCGATGGTTGGGACTTTTTGAGATCGATCGCATACAAACCCCTGTGTTTGCGCGACTCAAACTCCCCAACACATTGAAAATTCACCCGGTATTCCATGTTAACAGACTCAAGCACTACCAAGACCTCGGAGAAAACTTGTCTGGTAGGAATGTCCCTCTTCTGCCTCACGTTCAAGTGGACGAAGAAATAGAGTATATCATTGAGGACATCCTCGACCATCAACGACAAGGTAAGATGACAGAATATCTCGTCACGTGGCACGGCTACGACGCCGTGCATAATGGCTGGGAGCCCTACGACAACCTTCGAGACGTCAATCACCTTATCAACGGCTACTGCTATTGTCTCCAGGCCACAACTGCATGCGTGCCAGGATGTCGCGGCTAAAAGGGGGTAAGTGTTACGTACCAGACGTACACTTGTCCTTAAACCTCTGGAATGGAAACTTCTGTTACTACACAAACTACCCATCACGTCACGTGGACGACGATATTCACTTCGACGGCCAAGGGCAAACTAGCCAACAGCCCTACTCCCAATGGATATTCTCGATCCGTCTGACAGCTTCAACCATTCTCGCAAACCTATAAAGAGAATTGTCAAGCTTCTTAGTGCTAAGAAGCACTTTGTCACCGATGTCAAAGGAGACTCCACGGCGAATTTTATCGGCATATGCCTTTTGTCGTTGCCGAGCAGCTTGAAGGTGACCCTTTGCCTCCTGTAACAAGGAGTCTATGTGCTCGGCAAAGGCTTGAACACAAGGAACCTGTCCTCCTGTACTCCCACTCTTCACCAATGAAGAGGGCACCATTGGATGTCGACCATTGTTCAAGACAAACGATATGAACTGTGTAGACTCATTCACCGAGTTATTCACCACAAACTCTGCCGGTGCTAGGAGTTTATCCTAGTCATTCATGGCAGGATCTACGTACATGCAGAGCATTTGTTCGAGAGTTTGGTTCATACACTCTGGCTGTCCGTTAGTTAGAGGGTGAAACGTTGTTGACATTTGCGACTCACTACCAAAGTACTCATGCATCTTTTACCAGAACTTACTAGCAAATTTTTTATCTTGATTAGAGATAATGCGCAACGACAAGCCATGGCACTTTACGACACCCTCAAAGAAGAAACGAGCAGTCTCCACTGCATTCATGTCAGTGGTTGTAGGGATGCAGTATGTCATCTTGTTCTGAAGATCCACAACCACTAGTATTGCATCGTGGTCACCAGCCGTGTCCGGAAGACCAGCAATGAAGTCCATGATGACGCTCTCCCATGGAGTCCCAGGAATGGGAAGCTGTTGGAGGAGTCCAGTAGGCTTTTTGTTACTAGCTTTATTCCGAAGATATGGAATGTATGTCATGCAATACTTATGGACATCGACACTCCATCCTAGCTACCAATAGTGGTCGGAGAGTGTCTGTCCAGTTTTTCGAGGTCCCACATGACCTGCGATTGGCGGGTCGTGGAACTCGGAGATAATCTTTGCTCGAAGGTCTCCCAAGTTTGGCACAACAACTTGTTCTCCATGCCAGAAGATTCCTACGGCCTCCACCAATCCGTACACTTTCAAATTTTGAGAGTCTTGAAACCAAGAATCCACACAGTATCCCATCCGGATCTTGTTTACAAAACCGTTGTAATGGACAATCTCTCGAGGTGGTTGCCGTAGAGGTGCATGGGGTTCTGGTGTTTGTACGGTTGCTGTCACAATAGTCATGAAACACCCACCGACCTCGGTGGTTGCCTTAATTTCCACAGGCTACCGGCTTAGTGGATCAGCTACATCAATACGTCTGGGCCGGTATTCACATGTGAACGAGAATCAGCTCAGGTATTCACTCCAATGCGCTTGACGTCTTGACAGGTTTGGTTGCGTTTGGAAAAAACACCAATGGGTTATGGTCGGTCACAACCGTCACAACCCCTTCAGCACCCTCGAGGTAGCAATGCCACATCTTGAAAGCGTATACTACCGCGAGGAGCTCTTGATCCCCAGTCATGTATTGCGTCTCTGCGATGATCAGCTTCCGGCTTTCATATGCAACTGGGTGACCATTTTGCATGAGAACGGCTTCGAATCCTACTACCGATGCATCACATCGAACCTCCTACAGTTGCGATGGATCCGGAAAAGCTAGGACGGGCGCCGTAGATAGAAGCTCTTTGACTTTGAGAAAAGCATTCTCGTAATGAGATGTCCATTCCTAACGCATGTCTTTTCTGATGAGCCTGGTTAGCGGTGCTACCAAGGTCGAATACCCTTGCACAAACTGTCAAAAGTAGTTTTGCAAGGCCAAGGAAAGACCAAATCTGCCCAACATTTTCGGGGCGTGGCCGGTCCACAACGGTTCAGACCTTTCGTGGGTCAACACGGATGCGGTCCTTGTAGACGACGTGTCCAAAGTATTTGAGCTCATCCTGTGCAAACTTGCACTTGCTCACTTTCGCATAGAAATTATGTTCCCAAAGGACTGCGAGAACTTCATACAGATATTCTACGTGCTCTTCCATTCATTTGGAGAATACCAAGTTGTCGTCCAGGTAAACCAAGACAAACTGACCAAGTTGCTTGGCAAACGTTCAGTTCATTTCTCCTTAGAAGGTTGCAGGGACATTTATAGGCCCGTAACATAACACTCATAATTGATAGTGTCCCATGTGCGTTCAAAACACGGTTTTTGACACATCATGTTCCGTGATGCGGATTTGATGGTACACTTGGGATAAATCCAAGAACAAAAACACGTTTTCCCTTTAGAGTTGGTAAAAAAGGTCCTCAATCCGTAGTAAGGGGAATCGATTTTTCACCGTCAGCTTGTTCAACGCCGGGTAATCCACGCACATGCGTAAACCACCGTCGTTTTTGTTCACAAAAAGGATCGGCGCACCGTACGGCGAGCTACTTGGCTCAATCCACCCTTTTGCAAGGTACTCTTTCATTTGGCATTTGGCCTCTCGCCTTTCTACTGGACTAAGGCGATACATGTGTCTGAACGGAGGAGTCACCGCTGGTTGTAGCGGAATCGTGTGGCCCATGTGTCTTTCTGGTGGAAGCCCAGCCGGTGGGTCTTGGAATACATCTGAGAATTCCGTCAATAGAGATTTCATCTCTTGTGGCATGTATTTCTTCACGTCGTCCTCCACTTTCTGCAGCTGAGGCAAGAAACATCAACAACCTCGTCGAACACGTCTCTTGTCCTACATCATAGACAAGCTGGCATGGACTTTGAGTCGGGTCGGTGATAGTTCCGTACTCGGAATCAACCTAAAGTGGAGCTCTCCTTTTCAGAGGATCAAACGCTTTAATTCAAAGCACATTAGAGCCTTGTTTTCTGGTTCTAACGTTGACGCGCCTACGTGCGCGTCAACGTGCTCGTCGAGCACATTTTTTGCCTTCGCACGCTTCTCGGTGTCGCTGAGGTTGGCGTTGATTGCCTTAGGCGGTACGGTGGCCTTAGGCGGTACGGTTACCTTTGGCGATACGGTTGCCTAAGGCGGTACGGCTACCTTTGGATTGGCAATCGTGCTCGCGGCGGCGGCTCCCAAAATTTGGAGTCCGCCGAGGGCGTGTGGTGAGAACGTCACCACCTTGCCCTTGTTGGTCTTGGACGGTCCGACACTTGCCATCTTGTCGGTCATGCAACTAGCACGTGAAGACCTTTATGAGGATCACCCTTCAACGTTAAGGAACAATCGCCTCCCTTTAACCCCTTGCTCTCATGATCGATGAGATAAACACAAATTCAATTTCTATTTTCCTAGGCCGCCACGTCCACACAAGGTCGTGGTTTTTGGAATTAAACTTTCTAAGCCGTGACTTATGGCGATTGGCAAGGACTAGTACCTAGGAAAACAGAAAATTGAAATACAAAGGAATGACAATTGAATGTGAGTGTCGCTCACAAGATAAAGGCAAAGAATGGCAAAACAGTTAAAGTAAATCCTAGCAACTCCTTCACTCCCTCTTTTAACTTCTTATCCCCTCTTTGTCTTCATGTCTTCCTTGACCTCCTCTTGAGTCTTTACGCGCCTTGCGCTCTTTGGCGGCGTCTTCCTTGAGCCGGCGGCGTTGGGAAAGCCGCCAAAATCTTAAAGGTATTGTCCTTCCTCCTTTTTCCGATGCTCTCAGGTCGTGAGAGCTCTTGGCCTTGGGAAAACATGCTTTCGCAATTTTTTGCATGAAGGAGGGAGGAGGGAACCTCGAAAAGAGGGAAAAAACTTGGTAGTTTGGAGATGGGCACTCCCCACCCCTTCCCACAACAATCCCTTAGGTCCCCTCGAGGTGAGGAGAGACTGGAGGGAAGAGGCTCCACCAAGTAGAGCTACTTTCAGCTGTCCAACACACTTAACGGCACTTCAATCCGTTAGATGTAGATGTCGTAGTCCCTTCTGGCGTTTCTGCTGCTGCTTGCAGCTGCCGTTGGCGTTTTATATAGGGCGTAGCCGTCGTTTCCGTCGAACTCTCATTCGCGAGGGTCGTCTAGCTCTGAGAACCACTGTAACGGGTCGAACCTCCAGCTCCTGCTGTAAACTCCTCGTTGGAGTTCGCTCAAACGTGTTCTTAGTCCGCGTCAGGGGTTTACACCCTTCGCAAGACTAAGGGACAATCGTCATCAACGACCTAGAGCAGGGAGACTCGACTATTTCGAGTCTGCAGAAGCCCATTTTCGTTTTTTAACCCTACCCAAGGTTTTGGGACCCAAACCCGGGGTTCTTACCTCGAACTCGTGTGTTCGCACGAGTTATTTTGTTATTCAATGTCGAATGTTATCGCAAACGAACTTCGATTTACGCTTTTACGTTATGGCGCGAAATCGTCACGTGCGAGATACGCTGGCGATTTCGGGCCAGTTTCTCTCGTCTCTTGTCTCTCGTCCCCCTCCCTCGTCTTCGCTTGCTCGCTTGCAAGGAGGGCGAGCGGGGGCGAGGGCACGAGGCCACAAGGCCACGAGGCCTCGCCCTCGAGGCGCTTGCGGGCCCTCAACCACCGATCGGGCTCAGGCCGTGATCGGCGGCTGGCGGCTGGCCGGCTGGTGGCCGGCCGGTCCCTCGGCCGGCGGTCGGCCGTCCAGCCGGCCGGCAGCCAGTTGGCTGGCGGCCAGCAAAGTGCTGGCCGTCGGCCAGCCTTGAATGCCGCGTGTGCAGGAAGGATGCAACGACATGCATGTCGCTGCACTAGATGCCCGATCAGGAAATTCAGCGAGGAAAGCATGTCGCTGCATGAGATGCTCGATCAGGAAACGCGTAGTTCCTATTTTGAAAGAGGTCGGTATTCCAATTAAAAATTTGGACTCGCGGGTGTGCCAGCTTAATTGTGAGCACGGTTCGGGTATCCGAGCTATTTGGCACTTTTCAGAATTGTAACGCTCGAGTGGTAACTCGAGAATCGATAGAGTATCATACCAGGGAAAGTGAGAGGTTGCTTCTTTCCCCGATAATCCCGCCTAGTTGTCTAAATTATTGTTTAATCATGGACAGCCAACCGCTGGTTTCGGAGAGCTATGATTGCGTCATGTGGACTCAGTCGGCATGAGGCCTAGGGGATTTCTGTGGTCGTAGCACGATGAGATCTCCGTCGTCCTCATGGCACCCGACTTTCCTCTCCTCTCGAAAGGCTGTCAACGAAGAGCTCCGAGATCTCCGCAGCAATTGCGATGCCCAAACCCTTACTCGATTTGCTTTGCCGACGTTCTGATCTTGGGCCGCCTAAGATCTTGAGCGACTCGAGAGCGGCTCATACCGACCCGCGCGACTGAAAGTCGCGGCCGTTAAGCAGGAGGCTCCGTCCTCCA
>SZWC01020763.1:4637-32990 GCA_023375785.1 Penium margaritaceum
CTCCTCCTCCTCCTCCTCCTCCTCCTCCACCTTCTCCTCCACGTCCTCCTTCTCCTCCTCCCCCCTCAAAATATGTCTAAAGTTTTCTTCAGCTTTGATGCATGCATCACTTCTTCAAATGACAAGAGGAGTCTCTATCTTGGGAATCATACCATTATTTCATGAAGGTCCACATTCAAGTAAACCATGAATGTCTTGAAATCATGTGCCATTGTATCCTGTAAATTCATTGAATGTTAAGGGAATATCTTCTATGTTTGTTCTATGAAGATAAATTGGCCTTTCTACCTCACTTCCAACATAGCATTATATGATATGGATGTCTTTCAACCTTGTATTTTAATTCTAAACCCGTGGTTACCCTTGCATCAATGTGTGTCTTTTCGATTGCAACAGTATATCTCGTAAAAATCTAACGTATTTACACAATTTTGAAACATGTTATTTTGTTGTAGTGTTATCTATGTATTTTCTGAATACATACTTCATATCCTGTGCTTATCTCAAGTATTTCCATCCAAATTGTCACTCAACCTATCTCCAATCATTTTGAGATTTGGAGATTTTGATTCACACACACAAACAAACAAAACTACTAAAACAGATTCTGCTACAAAAACATAATGTTTTCATGATGGCAAAGATAAATATGATCACGATTGACCAGTACAATCAACCATTTACCAAACTTCTCCATGCTATTTCTATTACAACAATGTTATCCTCCCTAATTTCCGTTGTGATTGGAGTGACCACTGGTCGTATAATCCCCAAGACATCGGCATTTTTCTAGCCAAAATGGACAGATGTCTTTGCAAAAAAAAACCAATCCATTGCACCACTCTGTTCCATTCGACCTCCATCCCAAAATATGTCCAAAACCTTTACCTTGTACCTTCAATTAATAATCTCCTTGTTTTTATTGATGTCTAGGATGGAGGTAAAACAATACAAAGATAAATCAGAACTTAGTTTCCAATATACTTGAGACAACGTTTTACAGTAAATTGACTCTCTTTGAAGCCCCGTTGCACAAATGCAGCTACCAAATCTTCATTCCAAAACTATGAAGACTGCCTGAAGCCATGTACTTGTCTCTTCAAGTGTGAAACTTTGCCAAATCTGTAATAAATCCTTCAAACTTCATCAATTCAATCCCCCTATGTCGCTTTATGTGAATCAAAGCATTCAACACATTTATTTTCTGAACCTCCCATTGATTTGCTTTTGGATATAAGCAATCTAATCCCACCCTAGTACTTTCATATAACTAAACAACTGTCAATAAATTCTTATCACAGTGCTTATGGATACCCCTACACCCAAAGCTATGCTTTGTACTTGTCAATTTAGTTACCATCATGATACTTGATTTTAGATACCAAATTCAACCTCACTGCTTTCCTACCTTAAATCAAGGTTACCTTCTCCTCCATGTGAAAAGCATTGATCTTATTCTATCTTTTATGAGATCCCTGTGTCATATGATCTTTCGTACACGTCATCAACTCTTAATTAGTCTAAGGGGTTTTTTATTTGACCCTGACTAAGGAGAGAGCCCTCTTTCATCTTGATTACCCTTTGTGGAATCCCTACTAGTGGTACAAATCTCAAAGAGCTGTACTAATCCCCATTAAAGATGAATTCAAACAACTTCATCTCCACTAATCTCGCATTAATCTCTCATTAACATTCCTTCTGATCCATAACTCAATCAACTACCCGAGATGCTCTTGCTTCATCATCAATCTAGTATGAGTCGCATGAAGGACTATCATTTTTACATCACTAAGTGGCTCAACAAGAGGAAAGTTAAGGTGAAGTTTAACATACATTAGATTGTACTAAAATGAGAGGTGATATTGGAGGTTTTGTTGCTAATGGATATCATGTTGATTGTGTGGCTTAAAATAATCATTTCAATGGTGGCAATAATGTTAAGAAACAAGGAAATTCTCCAAGATGTCCACCAATTTTTGTTCATGTTTTAAGATTTTTTATTTTAGAGATCTCTCTAAGGTGCCAAATCCTGGAATTCATGAGTTGTCCACATGAAGTACTAGATTGGGTGTATTGGACATGGTTGCAGGTTGTGAAAGTGGAGCACATTTTTCTGACTCTCTGTGCACAGATTCCCCTTCTGGTTAGGTGTGAATTGGCTTCGAGCACACTACTGCTTGTAGAAATCTTTCAGAAGTATTCTTAATTACTTCATGAATTTTCATATTTTGAAATCCACAGATAACATAAACTCCATACTAGAAAAATGCACCACCATTGTCTTCCATTTACCTACCTTGTGAGGACTACAAGTAGCAACTACCCCAAACGTGTGCCAATCTTCAAGCACCTCATTGGTCATTTTTGCAAGAATAAAATGAATTTGCAGGATGTAGTAACATATCCACATAACATAATTCACTACATTGCACCATAAGCTAAGTGGTAACTTTATCCTTTTTTTGATCGCTCAAACTGCATCATTCAATGTGCGGTGCCAACACAAACACCATTTGGGTATGGTATATATGGAATTTTCAGGCTGAAATTGTATATTCTGCTGCTCAATCACTACAAAAGATACATAAATTTAATTTAAAAGATATTGTGCTCTGGGTAGCAAACTACACAATTCAAATGTTATGTGTTTAAGAATATTCTTGTGAGACGGTGAGGGGAAGAGGGTGTATGGAAGAAGAAGTAACAGAGACATGGAAGTGTAAAGTGGCAGAAGCAATGCAATCGAATGCAGGAGAAAAGGTTTAACTTTGGAGTGCGTGTAGATAAGGCCATACAAGACAGAATCATAGGTAGGAAGAAATGTGTTTCAAGGCTAAGAAAATACACAAGGTGATAGAGAACAAGACTATTGGCAAGTAGCTTCCTAAGCATGCTCAAGAGGGTATGGTAGGGGGAGAATGTTGACAAGGGCCTTGGAATTGAAACAAACAGATGCATAGACTGATTTTTGTTGGAAAATAGAACCCCCAGGATCTTGAATGCTTGACAGATCAGTTGAGTCTGCTTCTGCTTGAATTGCTTCTGCTCCTACTTGTGAGAGTCCTGACTTGACACCACGTCACACATCAGTCGTAAGCACTTGCACCGCAAGCCTGAATTTCTTGCCAAAGAGATCTGGAACAATAGAGAAGATTCCAGACGAATGAATGGTGAAAGAATCACTCCATTACATTAAGAAATGACAAAGATCTAGCAGATCTACTAAATACGCTAGCAGCACACTAATCCTAAAAAAGTACAAGTGCAGGCAGTCCAGTTCCTCCTGTCTTGCTTGGAGTGTCCTGTCAGGAATCTGTCCTGGCGGTGACCCTAGGAGGAGTGGGAGCACCCTCAAGGATGCCTGGGCCTTCTGTGGAGCACGCTGACGCTGATTTAGTAGCCAATACAAACCAAGGTGGAAGAGTGTGGAGTCCAAGGATCACTGTCTAGAATGGGCAGAAATTAGTCGCAAACAGNTCGTCTCCGACACGAGCCGACGATGGCTCGAAGCGCCTTTCTTTGATTGACAAGTCAAAGGGTGGCTCGCCCTGGTCCAGGGGACCTCCCTGGTTGCTTCCTCTAGGGCCTTGGGGTCTATGGAGCCAGTTGGAGCTGAACACGGACCACCGGCGGTGGAGTATCTTGTCACCCCGGACGGGTACCAGATTCCATCCGCCTCACCACCCAAACTTTAGGTAGGGCTAACTCTTTGAATTCTCAACCAAATCGAGCAATTCAAAGCTCGATCCTGCATGGAAAATTCCAAGGAATCCAAATCTGTACTCAGATCAGATGTCCGACCACTCCCTAGTGGCCGAACCAGGGAAACGATCCACGGCAGCCATGGCAAGGGGCACAATTATCTAACGTGTCCGCGCTCAACAGAGTAAGGATCGGTGCCTCGGTCCATGGGTGACCGGTCAGCTTAGTGTCACTCCTTTCACAATTGCCACATCGGCACTTCTCGCAGTCCTTGCCCTTCATTTGCCGCTGTAACCCCTTCCGCGTACATGTGCATAGATCTCCAGAATATATTCAATTTCTCCGCAATTAGTTAATCAGAAAACAGGTACCATGGGCAGGGGAGGCACGGGACCCCTCTCCTCATGCTCCAGACAGAGAATAGGATAGAATTCGGAGATAGAATAGGCGCAGGATCAGGGGAGAGAGTGGCGACCTCTCCCCTGGCCCTCTTGCACTTTTGCTCCCTGTCATATGAGTTTGGACACAAACTATGCCAGATTCCATCATTCCCCCCTTTTTGGTCCAATCTCATTTGACAGCCACACCATAGTGTCGCAATCCCATGTTTACTTATCTTTTAGTCATACCAGAGTTAATCTTCCCCCTTGTTTCAAATGTGTGAGAGTGGTCAGAGTGGAGTCGTTGGAGATGTTGAGTGAGGAAGAAGTCGTGTATTTTCTTGTTCCATTGTTGGGGAGCTTGCTTCAGCCCGTACAAGGATTTGTTGAGAAGGCAAACGAGATTCCCCCCTCCCCTGCTCAATAAAGCCTTCGGGCTGAGTCATGTCACCAGTTTCGTTGAGATCCCCATTGAGGAACGCAGACTTCACATCCATTTGATGGAGGTGTCAGCCTTTCGACGCAGCCAGGACAAGAACCACGCGGATGGAGGAGTACTTGGCGACAGGGAAGAAGGTGTCACTGTAGTTAACACCCAGAACCTGGCTGTAGCCGCGAGCGACCAGCCGGGCTTTGTACCTGCACGGATCACCGTTAGCATCCAATTTCCGTTTGAAAACCCATTTGCACGTGACCACAGGGGCATTTACTGGTAGTGGGATGAGCTTCCAGGTGTTCTGTTTTTCTATTTGCTCAACTTCTTCGACGGCAGCAGCATGCCACTGAGTGGACTCGGGTTTGCTCATGGCGACTTTGTAACTAGTGGGGTCAACCAATTGAGTGACACAGGCGATGTCAGGGAATGCAGCAGCACTAGAGTCATCAGTGTAGTGGAGGGCCGCGTGCTGTTGCACAAGGCAAGCAGAGCGCCGTAGAGGGACAGGTGGGTGCAGCCGGCGGGAGCAATTGCTCAGAGAGAAGATGTATGAGTGGGAAATCTAAAGAGGACGGTGTGTGTTCAGCTGGGACGACGGGAGGCAGAACACCTTCTGTCAATGCGCTGGATAGCAACGGTCTAGAAAACGGGTCCCGACATGGGAGGCCACCAACCGCACTTGGTATTGCAACCAAGATAACATATCACCCTCAAACAAGGGATCCACACTTTAGGTTCGTTTGGTTTGTAACCTCACGAAGTCCGCATGTTGGTCTTTAGTGTCTACCTTTGGTTGGACACTCTGTGAAGAGTCTCAAAGGCAACAACTGTAAATGGATGCATGCAAGGTACAGGCTTTTATACTTGCAAAGCTTTGCTAAAGATTCTGCTTGTAGTGGCTCCACTGGAGCCAACCTCAACCTACTGTCCTACTTGGCACGTCCTCAGACCGCCAAGTGTCATCCTCAAGGCAGGCTCTAGTAAGCTTCCTAGAAGCTTTCTGTCCCAGTTTGGGCCACAAATAAAATTGCGGCCGTCGCGAGGTTTGAACCCGCGACCTGTCGTTTGAGACTCCGGTGCCTATTCAAGCAGGCCAAAAAGGTATGGTTCCTATGATGAGCCATAGGGGACATACCCATTATGGGCAGTGCATTCCTGGCCCATCTTAGAACAGACCAAGGGAACGTACTCCATAGAGCAGTGCATGCCTTGTCTATATGTGTAGCTAGCCAGCTAGGTAGTGGACAAGGTGCATACTATTTCAACAAATCTCTCCCTTGCACCTCTGTCCATTTGTCGCTTACTGGGCTCCATTAATGCCTTGGAGCTCACCCTTCCTCTACCGCACTCCTCATGCCAAATTCACGAATGCCTGCATAGTGCAAGTCCCTTTCTAACGGCTTGGTCATGCAGTCAGCAAGCATGCTCTTCATTCCGCAGTGCTGCAAGTCCACCACGTTCTTCATGACCAGGTCACGTGAGTAGTGGTAACGTATGTCGATGTGCTTCGTTCGCCGGGAGATGATCTCGTCTTCAGCCATCAATATGGCGCTCATGTTGTCCATGTGTACGACCATGGCATCCTTCTGTGGCACTGTCATTTTCGTCAAGGAGGCTGCGCAGCCACTGAGTCTCCTTGCATAACTCAGACAGAGTAACGTACTCTGCCTCAGCCATGGACACAAAAACACAATCCTGCTTCCTGCTGGTCCATGAGATGGCAGCGCCATTCAAGATGCACACGTATCTAGAGGTGGATTTCCTATCGTCGAGATTTCCTCCCCAGTCAGCATCGGTGTAGCACCTCAGGCGAAAGGGTTCCGTTCCTTCTTGGCCTCCAAAGACGAGGCCCATGTGATGTGTCTTCTGCAGGTAGCGCAAGATGCACTTGACTACCTGCCAATGTTGTGGCCCAGGGTTGGCCACGAATCTACTCACTTTTCCCACAGCATAGCAGATGTCCGGACGAGAACCTACCATGGCGTACATGATGCTATCCACGGTGGACTAGTAGGGGATGTCTTGCATCTCCCATTGTTCTTCTTCGTTGTTTGGCGACATGGAGGCCTTCAGCTTCGTATCGGTCGTCATTGGGGTGCTGACAGGTTTGCAGTCTTCCATGTGGTAGCACTTCAGTACCTCACTGGTGTATTTGGTTTGGTTGAGTTCAATGGTGCCTGCTACTTGGTTGCGATGGATGGAAATCCCGAGGTAGTACTCGAGAGGACCCATGTCCTTCATCTTGAACCTTTTGCTGAGGTCAGAATTCAGCTCATCCAGCAACTCGACCGAAGACGAGCAGATAATCAGATCATCCACGTACAGCGCAACCAGCATCAACCCTCTCCCATCATTGCGTACGTACATGCTCGGGTCATTCTGGCAATGCGCGAAGGAGAGACCGGTAATGAAACTTTCGATCTCTTTGTACCACATCCTTGGAGCCTGTTTCAGCCCGTAGAGCACTTTCAGCAACTTGCACACCTTGCCCTTGGGAACTTTGATTCCTTCGGGCACCTCCATCAGCACTTCCTTGTTAGGCTTCCCATAAAGAAAAGCTCTCCTGACGTCCATCTGGTGTATCTCCAGGTTCTTTGTGGCTGCAATGTCAAGGAAGGAGCGGATGGAGGCAAAGGTCATGACGGGCGCGAATGTCTCATCGTACTCTGAGCCCGGGCGTTGAGAGAACCCCTTAGCCACTACCCTTGACTTGAGCTTGTCTATTCTACCGTCTTGCTTCTTCTTCACTCGGAGGACCCATTTGGATCCCACCATGTGGGCCTTGTCGATTCTATCTACCAGCACCCATGTGCCGTTCTGGGCAATGGACGCGAGCTCGCTGTCCATTGCCTCCTTCCACTTGGCCGCATCTGGGCCATTCATTGCCTCCACCACTGTGGATGGCTCTCCCTAAGCCATGCACGACCAGCTAAGGCCGGTCCAATCATCCTCATACCGCAAAGATGCTTTCTTTGGTCACAAACTATGACGGGGTGCTGGTGCGGCTTCTTGCTTTGGTGCTGGTGCTTCCACAGGTGGTGGTTTGTCATCTTCGTCGTCGTCAAACTCCAAGTTGGACTCGGAAGCTCCAGACGCCTCGGTATCCGTGTCCATGTCAGATGCTGCGTCATCCTCCGTAGCTACTCTTCCATTCCCACCACCTGCTAGCAAAGCAAGCCAGGTGTCGGGTGCTTGGTCTCCGGACTCAAGCAACACTATCCACTTTCCCGCTTTGGGAGCAAGGATCGGGTCCAGTAGCTCTACCTTTCCAAGGGTGCGTTCTTCAAACACAACGTCGCGGCTCCTCACGAGCTTGCCTGCTACCTATTCCCAAAGCTGATAGGCTTTGTGTGACGTGTCGTACCCAACCATGACGCACTTCTTGGAACGTGCGTCGAGCTTACCTCCACCTTCTCCCGACTAGATCTTCACCCATGCAGTTGACCCGAACACCTTTAGATGAGATGCGTTGGGTTTCTTTGCGGACCATGCTTCCTGTGGGGTCTTTAGCTGCTTGTCCTGCTNGAGCAGGGTCTAGTTCATCCTCTTGGCAACACCGTTGCTTTGGGGGTTGTAAGGGGTGGTTTGCTCGTGGCGGATGCCATGATGCTTGAGCCAAGGCTTGCATGCCTTGCACTCACCCCCGTTGTTACTTTGGAGTATCTTCACTATCTTGGAAGTTTGCCGCTCCACCATGGCGACGAACTCGAGGAGCTTCTCCTTGACCTCTCCCTTTGTTTTGAGGAAGTAGATCCACAACTTGCGGCTGTGGTCGTCAATGAAGGTTAGGAAGTACTTGCTTCCTCCGTTAGAAGGTGTGCAGAAGGGTCCACACACGTCACTGTATATCAGTTCCAAGACATGCTCTGCTCGTTGACCTCCTCTCCCAAACATCTTCTTCTTTGCCTTCGCTTGGAGGCATAGTTCACACAATGTACACCCTTCGCCATACTTCATGGTGTACCCTTCTATTCCGCGGACTAGCTCTTACTCTTACATCTTCTGCAGCATGCTACTGGCCACGTGGCCAAATCGCCAGTGCCACAGCTCATCATCAGAGTCCTTGGTTGATGTGGCGGCCGCAACGGTCACCGGTGGTGCATCCTTTGGCTCCGGTGCCACTATCCCGGTGGCACATGCGAGTCCCTCATCTGACGCCTTGGTAACTTTGGTTTGAAGCACGTAGAGGTCGTCAACTCTTGGAACTCGAAGCATGAGGTCGTCTTTGGTGTACAAAATCTGGATGTCCTTTTTTTAGGGCCACCACTTCCTTGTTGGTGAACACCACTGTCATGTTGTTGTTGGTGATTTAAGAGACTGACAGTACGTTGGCTGCAAAGGAAGGCATGTACACTACCTTTTTAAGGTTGACTGCCTTCTTCGCACCGTTCACGTTAAACGTGATCACCTTGTCCCCTTCGCCAATGGCTTGGACGACGCCGCCGTTTGCACACTTGATACACATGACAGATTCGGCCATGGAGACAAAACCACCCTTCTCTTTTGATGAGTAGTGGTTGGTGCCCGAGTCAAGGGCGAATGCCCCGGGCCTAAGGATTGCTTCCCCCTTCATGGGTAGCCCCCTAGCCATCATGTTGGTGAGCTCCTTCTTCTCCTTCCCACCTTTGTTCCCGCCTTCTTTCTTGGGACTACGGCAGTCCCTAGCCCAGTGCCCAACCTTGCCACAGTTGTGACAGTTGCCGGGCTTCTTGGAACTCTTCACGCCACCATCGCCTTTCCCTCCACCGCCACCGCTTCCGCTATTGCCTTGACTGGAGTGAGAGCTTGCACCTTTTCCACCGAAGCGAGAGACATATGATGAGATGTTTGCCTTACTGCCACTGTGTCTCATGGACTCGTTGGGACGTGTTCGGCGATAGCCTCATACTTCAGATCCGCTTCCTCCCAACTGCCAAATACGGTGATCAAGGACCCCCAGCTTTTCGGCAGCGCCATTAGAAGGATCATGGCACGCATGTTGGAGTCGATATTCCATTCCATTTTTTGGACCTCTTGTAGCACGTTGTCGAACGACTGCAAAAATACGGGTATCGATTCTCCTTCGCTCACCCTCATCAAAATCAACCTTTGGAAAATGAAGAGTCGGTTTACTAGGGCGTTCGATTGATGCACGCGTGAGAGTTTTGCATAGGCCTAGCCAGCCAACGTGCATCCTGTGATGTGGGAGTGTTGACTCTCGTTGATGGACGTCACAAGTATGGCGAGAGCCATGTTGTTCTTCAACGTCCATGCTGCAAGGTCAGCCG
Organism: Penium margaritaceum; assembly: GCA_023375785.1. Lineage (NCBI taxonomy): Eukaryota > Viridiplantae > Streptophyta > Zygnematophyceae > Desmidiales > Peniaceae > Penium > Penium margaritaceum. The sequence continues at coordinate 14,423 of SZWC01020763.1, forward strand.
CATGCGTCATCAGCGTCGCATTGATGGGTGCTGTCTTGGCCCGTTTTCGGATGTCGAGGTAGCCACGAACGTTCATAATAATCTCAAACTGCCATTTCCACAAGGGAAAACCTGTCCCCGTGAATTTGGACATACTTGCCTCAAGGCGGGCTTGAGTCGGATCCGCCATTTTTGGCAGTTGCTCGTCTTATCTGCTTCACTGCTACTCTGCTTTGTTGAGGCCGATGAGGCTGATGAGGCTGCTGACTGTGACCGTTGTCAAATGTGTAGTTGGTTCCGTTGCATACCCCTCCCACCGATGATCGCCTAAGGCGATGGTGCCATTGTGAGAGAACGGACTCAGGGTCGTACCACCTTCTACAAAGGGGTAGAGCTTAATCCCGTTGGGGCTCGAGGGTCTTGTCCAACATGGACAGAGCTGTTCCTCGTCCCCTAGTCCACCACGTGTACGTACCCTACCTGAAGAAGCCGATGGAGCAGACTGGAGCCGTCCGATTTTTTTGTACCTGTTGTACCTATGCGCCCTGCAAGACCACACGCTAGTCGGTCTTGGAAGCATGCCTTAGAACCAGAAGTGTGGGCCCATAACCCTTTCTCAATGCACCGGATAGCAACGGTCGAGAAAACGGGTCACGACATGGGAGGCCGCCAACCGCTCTTGGTATTGCAACCAAGATAACATATCACCCTCGAAAGAGGGATCCACACTTTAGGTTCGTTTGGTTTGTAACCTCACAAAGTCCGCATGTTGGTCTTTAGTGTCTACCTTTGGTTGGACACTCTGTGTGGAGTCTCAAAGGCAAGAACTATAAATGGATGCATGCAAGGTACAGGCTTTTATACTTGCAAAGCTTTGCTAAAGCTTCTGTTTGTAGTGGCTCCACTGGAGCCAATCTCAACCTACAGTCCTACTTGGCGCGTCCTTAGACCGCCAAGTGTCATCCTCAAGGCAGGCTCTAGTAAGCTTCCTAGAAACTTCCTGTCCCAGTTTGGGTCACAAAGAAAATTGCGGCCGTCGCAAGGTTTGAACCCGCGACCTCTCTTTTCAGACTCCGGTGCCTATTCAAGCAGGTCAAAAAGGTATGGTTCCTATGATGAGCCACAGGGCACATACCCATTATGGGCAGTGCATTCCTGGCCCATCTCAGAACAGACCAAGGGGACGTACTCCATAGAGTAGTGCATGCCTTGTCTTATGTGTAGCTAGCCAGCTAGGCAGTGGACAAGGTGCATACTATTTCAACACCTTCATGTTCATCAAGCGTAGGATCAACCGAGAACTTCTGGAGCGTGTTGGCAATGTGATCATCTTCATCCAAGAAGGAGAGTGGGGTGAGCTGTGGTTAGGTGTTGGAGATGGATCGGTCCTGAAATGATTCATCAAAGATAACACTGCAGCTGTGCAAAACACGCTTGTTAGTGTTATCCCAGAGGCGGCAGCAGTTGCCTCCTTCTTCATAGCCCAAGAGATAGGCCTTCCGGTTATGAGCACCCAGTTTTGCCCTTTCTTCTGGCCAGATCCATGCATATGCAGTGCACCCAAAGATTCAAAAGTAGATGACATTTGGACGGTATCCCACCCATGTTTCATAGGGCGTGCCACAGCCTGAAGGGAGCCCTTTTGTCGGCAGGCGGTTGATGTAGGCTGCGGTGGAGATGGCCTCAGCCCAAAATATGGTGGAGAATCCAGCTGTATGGAGCATGGTGCGTGCTCAGTCAAGCAGGGTGTGGTTCATCCTCTCCGCCTTGCCATTTTCTTGAGGTGTATTTGGCACCGTGGTCTGATGGATAATCCCTTTGCTGTCGTAGTAACGTTTCAGGACTGAATTGACGAACTCACCGCCATTGTCTGTGCTCACCTTTTTGACGGACGTGTCAGTTTGATTCTCAATCTCATGGATCCAGGAGATGATGATGTCAGGAGCCTCTGATTTGTAGCGGAGGAATTTAACCCACACATAGTGGGTGAATTCGTCAAGAATGACCAAGAAGTAACTCTTCTCTTGCATGGATTTTTCTTTCAGGGAGCAGATATCCATGTGAAGGAGTTCAAGGGGTTGAGATGCAGCAGCTTCACCATAGGAGGGAAATGATTCTTGAGTTTGCTTTCCGGAGAGGCAACCGGTGCATGGGTTGGTAGATGTAGGGAGGCAGATCTTGGGGAGATCGTGTACAAGCTCTTTTTCTGACATGTTGTGGAGAGTCTTGTAGCCAACATGGCCCAGTCTTTGGTGCCAAAGTGAAACCGTGGATGTGGTGACGTTGTTGACAACTATAACCTCAGCAATCAGAGTAGGAGTGCTGGCAGCAGCGAAGGCCATCTCAGGTTCTTCATTTGCTCATGGAAGTGGAGGTGAAGACTTGGTGTCCAAAACTGTCAAGTTTCCTTGACGTCAGGTCATAGCGGTTGTCTTTCCATCTGCTGTGTACACTCTGCAGTTCTTTCGACGTCAAAGGTAACTTTGAGTCCTTTCTTGTTGAGTCTTGTGACTGACAGAAAGTTAGCAGCCAGATCAGGGACATAGAGGGTCTCTTTGAAGAGTCGAACAGTAGTTTTTCCCTTCAGTTCAATGGCCACACTGACAGTATCAATGCCGATAGCAGGAATAATGCGACCATCTCCAATGCGTACTGCTTTTGGCGCTGCCAAGTCTTTGTAGTCAATGAACCAAGTCTTGTTGCATGTCATATGTCTTGTGCAGCCTGAGTCAATTATCCAAGCAAGGACCCCAGCGGCGACGAAGAATGCGCTGTCAATGGAGAAAAATGTCATATCTTCCAAGACAAAGTGGCTGTTGTCATGTTGTGCTTCATTCTTGAACTGATGTTTCTGCTCAAGAGGTTGATGTTGATCTGCACCAGCTGGTCGGGTGCCTGACAGTTCTGTGACTTCTTGATTAGAGGTCAAATCTCCTGAATGAAACTGTGGAACAACAATTTCAGCAAGCTTGGTCATCACAGCTTCCTTGACATCCTCTACAACAGATGTAAGCAGTGCAAGTTGCTGCTGTGGGGAGCCACGACGTGGAAGTGAGCACACTCTAAATGTGTGCCCTTTCTTGCCACACTTGTAACATGTCACAATCGCAAACCGGTTTGCATCAAAGGGTTGTTGTTGCTGTTTTCCTTGACTTCTTATGTTGTCTGGATGGAAGGGTAGCAGTTCTTGATGCTGATAGATGGGTCAAGTTGCGTGCCCAGAGGTGGACACCAGTCGACCTTGACCGTAGCTTTTCCCATTGCCATATGTCTCATGATTCTTCTGCCGTTGACTTTGTAGGGCGGCGTACAGTGCAGAATCACCTCCTGCTTCTTTGATAAGCTTATCTTCAGCATGCATCAATGCTTCACAAGCCTTCTCCATGGTCAACTTATATGGAGACATGTTAGTGGCTACTGCGGCTGGTGCGGCGTCCCCGGCTTGGGCATTCCCAGCATTGGCTGCTTCCAGGGCTTTCAGCCGATCATCAAATGCACGTCCTTGATCTTGAAACGTGAGGAGCCTCTCGATTTTCTGCTCAAATCTGCTCGGCAGGCCGCTGAATAGAGTGAGAATCAGGCTTACAAAGGCTTCTGATTTTTGTTTTAGCCTCTTTTTGCATGGTGGGACTGAGCTGATACATGCCTCTAAAAGTTGGTGTTGCATTGGGCTCTAATCATGTGACCTACTTCTTTTGCCTGCGGAAGCTGATCTGGAGGTTCTTGAAACACGTCTTGAAAAGTTGAAAAGATGGATTTCATGCTGTGTGGAATGCCACATATTGGCTATTTTTTTGTTTTCTTCAGTGTGTCTAAGAAGACACAACATCCTTGTCTCAATATTTGCTGCACTTGTATTGTAAGAAACCTAGCTGGAGAGTAATTTTCAGGTTTCTCAAGTTGAGGTTATGGCGAGATGGTAATCTTCAGTTGTCCTTTCATCGCTTGTAATTTTGTCCACTCAAAGTCCATTTTGGCCTTGTGCTTACCAACCATGGAACTCCAAAAGCGACGTCAAATAGGTCCATCGGGTCAAGAAACTTCAAAAACATCTTTGTGCTCAATCAACCTAAGGAGATTCATACTATACAATCGTCAATGATTGGTACTTCTCAATTATTGCCCACCAACAACTTTCCTTGTTGAGGGGTGTACTTTAGACCAATGGAACTCAAGATTGTAGCTTTAACAACTGAATATTCAGCCCCAATATCACCAAGAATTTTCTGGTGCCTCGTTGACCTTTCCTCAAAACTGCATGGTCATGTTTGCACTAGCCTTCTGCACAATCAAGCTCATTAGCGGCTTTTCCTGCAAGTGGTAAACTGGGTAGAAATAGGAACTTTGATGTAGCTCCACAGTATCGTCCACCTTTTCCCTCATGTGATGACCATGTGAAAATATTGCAAGAAACCTCAATTCTTTCAGCTGTGACGTCACTTCCTTGATGTGCAGCCACAACGATTGTGATTGCAGTCAGTGACTACATTTCATGATCTTGTTGTGCCTCTTTAATGATTTCAGCTATGATTTCTTTTGTTACTATGACAAGGCATGAATGGTTATCAATATTCTCCTTTGTGGCTTACATTAGTTGAAAAAAGTGACTAGTGTAAAGAGAGCCAGGTTGGATGAACAATGAAGCAATTGTTGAAAAAAACTGCAATGAAAAGAACTCAAATCCCTTTACATCATCATCCACAAAGGTAAATGTCCACTCATTGTCTTTGCCTTCAAATCCCCCAGACAGTTGCCCACAATCTACTATTAGGGATAGAAAAAGTCCTGTTTGAAGCCATGTGGCTCCATACCAGGATGCTTGTAACCCTCAACCGTGTCTAGCACACAAGGGTGTCCACGACCATGCTGCCACTGAGGCACCCAGATCCTCCAAATAACTCGAAAGTATGGCTTCTACAGCTCTTTTGGTGCACGCCCAAATGCACCGTTGCCTCCTAGGGGGCCAGTTTTTTGCCAACCCAGAGCACCTGCTGGTGCTCCACCACCAACGCTTCGACCATGACGCGAACCACCATCTAGGATTCTGATCCTAGAAGTGAGCCTTCTTGAGTTTTCCAATTTTTCCATTGAAAGGACGCTTTCTTCTGCCATTCCCAAGGAGGCTCGGTGCCTCTTTTCATGATGTATGCACTGGAGTTGACGTATCTCACAAGGCCGAGTTCAGATTATAGGTCTCGAGAACAAAATTTGTCACTACTGTCAGGCTCGTCCACCACTTGTGGTCTTCTCTCTAATGCAGTGTAACTTTAGTTGCTGGCTGGCCAAACCATTTAGAAACAGTGTGATCGTTGCCTCCTCTGTCATGTTTCATGGCTGGAAAGGCTGAGTTGTGTCATAAACGTGATCCACATATTGGTTTATGGTCAAGATCCCCTGCCTGAACTTTTTTAGCTCTACCTTTGCTGCTTGCGAGTCAATTGAGTGAGAGAAAAGCTCTCATAGGAGTTCCACAAACTCCCTCCATGTGGGGTTTCCCTCTTGGTTCTTTGCAAACCATATCTTTGCAAGCTGCTCAAACTGTTCACGGTTTACAACCAATATTCCTTGTGCCCCCCAGTAACCTGAAGGGATCCTTCTCAGCTGCATCTGTAGTTTAAATCCCTTCAGAAACGTGTGCATGTTTGACTTGCCATTGTATCTGGAAGCTGAGTAAAACATGTACTGGCTTGTCAAGCTTACTACTGGTGGCACACCATTGCTGGTAGGTTGCACTATGTCACGCTAGATGGCAGCTAAGCTTGCTTTGCAACTTCTGGCCCGAATCTATTTTTGCCGCTCAAAATCGCATTTGTCTACCTCTCTTGCCGCATGAACCATGCTGCCTTACAAATTTATGCCACTCCATACTCCTTTGCCTTGAGCATCTCGCGGGCGTTGACTTCTTCTTTACCACCATGTAAGGGAACATCAAGTTCTCTATAGAGATTGATGTTCTCCTCTCAAACTTTACAGTCTACCTTGTGAGCGTGGCTGACATTTGTCCCGAGGGAGACAACCATCTTCTTGTGTCTTGGTGCCATTTCATTGATGATGTCAACGATGATGTTTTAGTCCTCATCTCAAATTGTCTTTCAGCCTTCTTACATATTCCTCAACCTCATGACGACGTATCACTTTGAGGAAAGCATGATGGATACTTGAAGAGCTGGCAAGGTCCATCTGTTGGAGGTTGTTCTTTTCAATAACGTGTTAGTTAGAAGAATTGTGTCACTGTAAAATACCTCCATGCTTGGGGCCAATTGTCTTGAGCGCTTGCCTTGCTTCTTCAATGTGAATATCTCGATTTGGAGATGACTCTCCTCCCCTATCATCCAAATAGTACACAAAATAAACATGACTCGTTCCAACTGGTACGGGAATGCTAGTGCGTGTCGCTTCTTCCATCTTGTGTCTCTCATCCTCAGGTTGTTTCTCATTGCTCCCATCATGGGCCATGTCATTTGCTTTGAGTTGGAGAGAAGTTTCGGATTTGTCTTCTCCGGCTACACCATCATCACGTTCCTCATCACTTGTCACTTCATCCTCAACTGTCACTTCATCTGGCTTTGTAGGATCTGCGGTGCCGGAATCACCACCCACCAAGTTTGAAGGGTGTTCCTCCATGACTTTTGGCTCTTAGGTAGGCTTGGGAGGTTTTTTCTAGAGCCGCTTTCTAAAGATTCTTATAGGAATACTCATGCCCCTTGGTTGTCTGAAAGACAAAGTGCTCACGACTATCTTCCACCTCAAGCGTGTACGGTGGAAAGCCATGGGGTGGATCAAAAGCCTACTCCCGATGGGTCACATGGTCCTTACCTTGACGCCCACCCTCTTTCCCAACCCGATAAAATACCAGCATCGGGACAGGATCAACCGTTCCCTTAATAGCATGTGAAGGATCAAAGAGCGACCCTTGCAATTTCCATTTGGGACCACCTTTAAAGGCGGACCGCCGAAACAATGTGGATTAGCCAGTGGCTCAAACAACCATGACTTTGCTTGCCCAAGTACCTCACAATCCTTCTTTGAGGTTGTGGCTAAAGTGCACGCTTGCCTTCGGCAATGCCAAATACTTTGAACCTGCTCTATCCATCATTTTTTGGGTTGAAGTACTCACTTGCGACTACTCAATGGTATTTGCTTTAACCCTATTTTTTCAACAAGATCTGGTTTCTCTCTTTCTTATAGGTGGAGCTAAGTGAAGAATAAAAAGAGGGGATTCCCTCACTTCTTTGAAAAGTGATTCCCTTAGTCAAATGCATAGTTTGCAAGGAGGAGCTCAGCTCACGCACTTTGAAACTCACACATATAGTCTTCAAGTGTGCCTTTTCATAAGGAGCAGTTTAACTCACTCAGCATGAAGAACGCACACACTTAGAACTACCACCCCACTCTCCTTATCAAAGAGGAGATTTACTCACTCAATCTGAAGGAGGTTCAAGAGGTAAGAAACAAAAATAACCATAAAATGCAAAATATTGATATGACATAAACTAGCCACAGCCAAGTGGCATTGTACGGCCTCTAAAATTCTTGGAAAAGATAGAGATTTTCAATACAAACCACACAAAAGAAATTCTAGATTATCAGAGCTTTACTTTCAAATAAATGAATGTTCGAAGTTCTTGAACACTGTCCCGAAACTGGATCAATTTCTTATCTCCTTTTGGATGATGACGACCTCCACAGAGAACTAAAATGTGCGTTCTGGGGGATTTGGCCTTCCCCACAACCTAGAAGTTGATGTCGCATCAGGGTCCCCTGATCTCAAAGCTGGTTGTCTTTCCTCTTTGGCGGCAACCGTTTTGCGAGTCAAGTTACTTCTTTAACCGTGTTTGCAGCAACATGAAAAAGATGGGTACAAAAGTGAAATTTGTGGAGTTTGCAACCTTCATTTGGGTCTCCCAGCACATCTCATGTGGTAGACTTGTCGCGGTCAGTTTGACTTGGTCATGCTAGGAGAAATGTGTGTGTTAGGGTTGTGGCTGAAAAATGAGTGGCTTCGATGCCAACGTTGAAATCGGTGGAGTACTTTGCGTCAAATGTTAGGAGCTCTTGGTGTTTCAGTTGAAAATGGCCACAAATGAGGTTGACTGTGCCAACGCTGCCCGTTTGTCACATTGATCTCATCAATTCACATCTTCATTAAGTGAAACTACCCTTTCAAAGCTATGTTGTATGTTTGTGAATGGAGTTCTGATTATGTCACAATCGTATCCGTTGTGACACCCACTTCATTTGCTTTCTTCTAAACAAGAGCGTATTTTGCATATGTTTTTATTTGTCAATGGAATAACTATGATGTATTATACGTTTTGTAAAAACTCTCTTGTGTGCTTTCTAGATGTCATTGTCTTATGATGCATCTCTTTTTTAGAAGATGCTGCGTGGCATCTCATTCACAATTGAGGGTCTTTCTCATTCTTGAAGTTGGAACTACTACATGGCTCCAAAACTTGATGGTGCCAACTAGTGTGCTCATAGTTTGGCGAGCAAGTTTGAAAAAGATAAATGGAAATTTCAAAATATTTTTCTCTACATCTTGTGTCTCTGGGGTTCAAAGGTATCTTGGCATTATTGATGCATCTTGACATAAGCATGCATTTTAAAGGTATACGTTATAATGCATCTTTCATAGATAAAATTATCAATGTTATAAATACATGTGTGTGTCACTTCCAAGGCGTTTTCCAATGATTGCATGATGATTATTCACTATACTACACATATTAGGGGATAAAATATTGACACATTTTGTAATCCTTTTTAACGTTTTCAGTTGTGTACTTAAATTCATTGAAGATGCCCATATTTTTACTTTCATTTTGGGTTTGGTTTTGATATGTCAAAGATACACAATAACATAGGCGATCCGTAAAACCTTTTATCTAGGAAAATACGATATCCTTCCCAAAAATCAAACAGATTACAACTGGAATTTGCTCTTGTCTGCGATACTCAAACGTGCCGCTCGAAAGCAAGAGTGAAATTGGCGAGTTTCACGAGGAATGTACTGTCTAGAACTTCCAAAATATGCAGTAATTTGCTCTATATTATATGATTAGTGTACAATATTTGTTTCACCCTTGCTACACTGCCCAAAACACTAACCAAATAAACTTTCACAAGTTGTAGCTCCATGTAAGGGACCTCCTCCCCGCCCCTCCAAACTTGAAATTATATTTACCAAGTGTGTTTGGATGTGTAAATGATAAGCACTTTATGAGATACACGAATCTAAGATGAACTTTAAAATCTCAAACATGATCATGGTTGTCCATGCTCTTTCATCTACAGACCTTGATGTTACATTTGTCTTGTATGATTGTTTTGTATTGCTATTGTTGAATGTGTTTCATGTGAAAATTATAATAGTACAACTATGTTTCCCAAATTCATGTAAAAAAGAAGCAAAGAGATACACAAATTTATGTTTAACTTCAAATATCTCAATTTGTTGATCTATGGCTATCAATACCATTCATACTTGTCGATTGAGAATTTATGATGTTTCATTTACGTTCTCTTCTGAATAATTGAAGGAAAACATCACATATATCTCATCTATTTACTACAAAAAAAAAAAACTAATTATGTCTATCAAATTCCTGTTCACACGCAAGATACATCCCAAGTGAGAGAGAAAATCATGCAACATAAAAAAATGACTGCTTTGGGAATGCAACATGTTTAATTACTACCTATTCTACATGTTTAATGCCCACTCAAGATCTTCCTTAAGTACACATTCGTGTTTACTAATCTATTTTACAATGCATCTAATGGACAAGGAAAAATGCACTAGTTTAATATTACCTTTAGAAGCTAACAACATTTTCTTGCATTGAATGGGAAATGTTTCCAATTCAAAAGAGATGCTCGTTATATTATCAAACTCGATTGGCCCTGGTCAAGAATGCAAATATATTTATGGGAGGAAGATCACATTTGATGACATGAACCAGATGCATATTTGAGACCTCCCTCTAATATCTTGTCAATTAGACATATTTCCAACTCGCTCAACAACTTGACTATCCATTAAGTGGCAGTTACCCGGGCGAGGAAGTGTTCCTTAAGCTTTTGTCGTGTAGCATGAAAACTGTTCAACAGCCTTGTTTTGAAAATTGGTTACCCCTATAGTGATCATGGAATGTACCAGATAAGCCTTTTGAAGAATTGAGAAAATTTCTTCTTTGTGTTGGCACACCTATTTCAGTCCTACGTTTCAACTGTTTTAACGTACCTCCCTAGGCCATGCAGGCTACTACCTTAGCTATATATACGTCCAACTATACCCTTGCTACCAGTAATTTTCTTCTTTTTAACTGAAGAGGCACTCAGCTGGCCCTGTGTCGCACCAGATTCATGCACCACAATGTTATGCATGTAATTCCTACCATAACATTGACAAATTAATATTTTGTGTCACCAACTTTGAGGTGAAACAAACATATTCTCATCGCTTAGCCACTCCGGTTGTGTGCTTTCCTTCTCACTCACTTGTGCTCACAACGTAGCATGTTGTGTCTTTAGAATAACACAATGTGTGAGGCCCTCAAGGTGTGGTCCGATGTGGTTCTATAAATAGAGCTAACCTCCACAACTACTAATTTTATCATTCATTATTTCACTCATTTTGATCCACTCCCGCATCTAAGTCCTCACCTCACTCCACTCCCCCTCACAACTCTCAAGGGTCATCCCCATCACAGCTATCAAGAGATCACCCCCCATAGGACTGGAGAACAAAATGGCTCACATTTAACTCCCTCTCATAAACCATGAGTCCCATGGTCTCCGTTGAGGGAAAGTTTAAACGTGACACTTTGCCTCACCCTCACCATTGCGCACCTCTTTGACAATCTACTCAACCCGCTCCATCCACTCCCACCTCCACATTCAATAGAATTGGTATCCAAACAGAAATTCATCAGTAACCATATGAGTTTCTTATGAATACATTTATCCACTTAAATGAATACATTGACTTCACATATAAGGACAATTAGTACAGTTTTTTTCACAGAATAAAATTATAGTTCTTCTAACTTTCAAAGAACCTTCATTTCCCCTAGATCGTATATTGTGTTATAACAAGCAAGAATTCTTTTGTAATTTCAGCAAAGAAACTATGAACCTTGTGTGTAAACTTTAGAAGTAAAACATTCAAAGAATTTATTGCTTGGGATGATTAACCATAAATGCATTTGTGGACCTATAGATTGAGGCAAACAGTTAAACCTTGGAGTTCTTTTGACATGCGTGGTACCTATTCTTGGTTTAACTATACATGAATATGGATACCTATATGAATATGTATATGTATATGTATATGTATATGTATATGTATATGTATATGTATATGTATATGTATATGTATATGTATATGTATATGTATATGTATATGTATATGTATAGGTATATGTATATGTATATGTATATGCATATGCATATGTATATGTATATGTATATGTAGATGTATATGTATATGTATATGTATAGGTATATGTATATGTATATGTATATGCATATGCATATGTATATGTATATGTATATGTAGATGTATATGTATATGTATATGTATAGGTATATGTATATGTATATGTATATGCATATGCATATGTATATGTATATGTATATGTAGATGTATATGTATATGTATATGTATAGGTATATGTATATGTATATGTATATGCATATGCATATGTATATGTATATGTATATGTAGATGTATATGTATATGTATATGTATAGGTATATGTATATGTATATGTATATGCATATGCATATGTATATGTATATGTATATGTAGATGTATATGTATATGTATATGTATAGGTATATGTATATGTATATGTATATGCATATGCATATGTATATGTATATGTATATGTAGATGTATATGTATATGTATATGTATAGGTATATGTATATGTATATGTATATGCATATGCATATGTATATGTATATGTATATGTAGATGTATATGTATATGTATATGTATAGGTATATGTATATGTATATGTATATGCATATGCATATGTATATGTATATGTATATGTAGATGTATATGTATATGTATATGTATAGGTATATGTATATGTATATGTATATGCATATGCATATGTATATGTATATGTATATGTAGATGTATATGTATATGTATATGTATAGGTATATGTATATGTATATGTATATGCATATGCATATGTATATGTATATGTATATGTAGATGTATATGTATATGTATATGTATAGGTATATGTATATGTATATGTATATGCATATGCATATGTATATGTATATGTATATGTAGATGTATATGTATATGTATATGTATAGGTATATGTATATGTATATGTATATGCATATGCATATGTATATGTATATGTATATGTAGATGTATATGTATATGTATATGTATAGGTATATGTATATGTATATGTATATGCATATGCATATGTATATGTATATGTATATGTAGATGTATATGTATATGTATATGTATAGGTATATGTATATGTATATGTATATGCATATGCATATGTATATGTATATGTATATGTAGATGTATATGTATATGTATATGTATAGGTATATGTATATGTATATGTATATGCATATGCATATGTATATGTATATGTATATGTAGATGTATATGTATATGTATATGTATAGGTATATGTATATGTATATGTATATGCATATGCATATGTATATGTATATGTATATGTAGATGTATATGTATATGTATATGTATAGGTATATGTATATGTATATGTATATGCATATGCATATGTATATGTATATGTATATGTAGATGTATATGTATATGTATATGTATAGGTATATGTATATGTATATGTATATGCATATGCATATGTATATGTATATGTATATGTAGATGTATATGTATATGTATATGTATAGGTATATGTATATGTATATGTATATGCATATGCATATGTATATGTATATGTATATGTAGATGTATATGTATATGTATATGTATAGGTATATGTATATGTATATGTATATGCATATGCATATGTATATGTATATGTATATGTAGATGTATATGTATATGTATATGTATAGGTATATGTATATGTATATGTATATGCATATGCATATGTATATGTATATGTATATGTAGATGTATATGTATATGTATATGTATAGGTATATGTATATGTATATGTATATGCATATGCATATGTATATGTATATGTATATGTAGATGTATATGTATATGTATATGTATAGGTATATGTATATGTATATGTATATGTATATGTATATGTATATGTATATGTATATGTATATGTATATGTATATGTATATGTATATGTATATGTATATTTATATGTATATGTATATGTATATTCTTTGTTTGAAACTTCGTCAAAATCACCAGCCAAATTTGAAAAGGTCATATCAGAGAAATGGAGTCCACTGACATCACCAAGGGTCAGAACAGTGCTATCAGCAGCAGCTGGAGTTGCACCTTTGTTGGTTGTAAATGTGTTTGGATCAACAGCTTTGCCGGAGCTTGGCCGTGACCTTGGGAGCGTTGGCTCACCACAGAGGGTTGCGGTTGCGTGTCCTCCCCCAACACTAGGCCAGGCTCCAGAACTTGCCGGAGCAGGGTGTGTGACATCAGCTCATACGGTCCAGACAGGAACGCGGTCAGCAAAGATGGGTATGGCTACTGCTTCAGGATGTCTGCAAATTTGGGCCTGGGAAGCAGTGCAACAGCTCGTGCCATGGATTGCCACAGGAGGACGTCCACCTCTGATGATTCCTGCAGCTTCAGGGACACAAGTGCTGGACAAGGAATTTGGGCAGCAGTTGATGCTGCCATGGCCAACAGGAGTCGTGCCAGGTGCAGGATGAGCCTCTGCTGAGGAGGACAGGATGCCGAGAGGAGAGGATCCTGATGCCAGAGGGAGGATGGGAGAGGATGCTGATGTTCCATTCTGTATCACGGAAAAATGGAGACCAACTTTGTCTGCATGTCCTGCAAGACAAGTGTCTGGGCTAGAGCCTGGGAGAGGAGAAGGAACGGTGGGGGAGGCAGAAGGGGCGGCAGGACTGCTGACTGGTGTGCCCTCTTATGTTTCATCTGGGACAGGAACAACAAGGCCAGGCTGTTGGAGCCTGGTGGCCATCTGGGCAGCTTGCCCAGAGGTCAGAAGGGTAGCTGCTGAGGATGACCTGTGGCCCAACTCACAGCTGAGGGCCATCTTCCAACCTGAAGCCGAAGTTAGAGTTGCGGCAGTAAGTACATGGGCAATTTTAGCAGGAGGGCTGGCGTGGCTGAGGAGAGCGGAGTGGTTGGGAACAGTAGCATGGCACTCAAGGTCCTCATCATGACTGATGACTTCAGCCACTCCTGCAGCATGTGCATGTTCGCATGCTGAGCTGGTAGTGGCGGAGGCACATGTCGCTGCTGTGGCACATTCAGGTGCCGCGGTTGCAACCACAGCCAAGGCCACGGACCCCCTTGTTGCAAGCGTGGTAAGGCCCTCAGATCCCATTGCTGCAGGAGAAATCACTCCATCAGTTCCCGTCGCTTCAACCACAGCAAGGGCATCAGCAGCTGCGCCGGTGGCGTCTGCCCAAGAACCCAAAGGAGCCCACTGTCTGGTTGCTGGAAGAGAATGATGGCCATGGGAGAGGTCTTTCTCTTGCGAGGGCCTCAAGTCTGAAAAGTCTTTGCCCCAGTTTCCTGTTGGCAAGGTGGGTGCATTGGATGCCGGCCCGGCAAGTCGAAAACGGCCCGGAGCAGATCTTGCTACTTGGAGGCGCAGGAAGTCCATTGTGGACCAAGGGTTCACAAGGGAAGAGGGGTTCTCGGTGGAGAAACGTGATAATCCTCCACTGCTAGCATTTTTGGGTTACATAGTAACCCTCTTACAATCGCTTCGCTGTGGAAATAAATTAGTTTTTCCGCATTTATCTCTGTGCCGACAATCACAAAGCCTTTTTTTCAGAATTTAATATTGTGTCTGCCCTCTGCGTTGCTCCTCGGACTTCGAGCCTTGCAAGGCATCGGACAGAAAAGGCTGTTTTTCCATGTCGAATCATGGGTTTGTCGCATAAGAAAGAACCGGACAGAACGGAATCGGACAAGCAAAGCGACTCAGCTAGATAACGGACAGTACGCTTTGTGTAACGAACTGGATGGGAAGCTTGGCCAAGCTTCCCGTCCAGTCAAGTCAGTTTTTTGGCTCTAGCCAAACAACTGACTAGACTAGCCAAACAACTGATCCCGGAAACGAAACGTTAGGAGAAAAAAATTGCAGTAGAAATTTTTCACCTAGAAATCCCACATTTGCCTTTTTTCCTAGAAAGCATTCATCATTACCCAACATTGCACGATAAGATATTAATGAATGCGCATTTTTTCCTAGAAAATACTACTAATGTTTTTATACCTCTACTATTGACAAAAACTAACACGGAATGTACATAGTAGACTTCTTTGAAGTACATATAAGCTCTTTGTATTCTTTTTCATTTTACGAATAAATAATGTGGTTCTTGTATCTTCTCAAAAAATTTAAGTTTATGGTATTTTTCTCTTCAATTTCAATCGGAGGGCCAAATTTTACGCTGCTACCATGTAACCCTAAGCATGCTTTGCGTGCAATATACGGCTCTTTTTTTTCTTTTTTCTGGCTACCCCACGGAGGAGATAAACCCCAACTGCACCTTGCACACGCCACCCCAAAGTGTGTTTCGGTGACGACTTACGCAAGAGCCTGTCGTACTCTTACGAGAGCCGGTGTAGGCACCATTTCAGGTAGTGTGGGACTCTATCCCACTAACAAAACCTACGCCACCAACGTCGCAAGGTTGGCGAACCACAGCAGGCATGGGCCCCTACGAGCGGCAGTGGGCAAGGACCGCGCTCAAAGGCAGCAGCATACCTTGCAAGAGAGAGAAGAGAAGGAGAGATGGGGTGTGGAGAGAGGGAGATGAGAGAAACCCTTTCCCCCTTGAACACAATGGGCCCCTTATGAGTAAGGGGGGGAGGGCGTTGGGAGGAGAGAGAAAGGCAGTTGTATTCTTGAAGGTGGAGGGGGGGAGGAGAATGTGGAGCAACATGGGCGTTGGGTCGCCCGAGGAGAATGGGATGTTGAAGGGAGGGAAGGAAGAGTGAGCACAAGAAAGAGGGGGCACATCTGGCGGGTCCCATAAAGGGGGTGGGGTTTACGTTGTAGGGAGAATGAGGTATTGAAATTCCTTCACAAGTCGAGGAGGGGGAGAGTGATTCGGGGGGGAAGGTAGGTTGCATGTGGAGAGAGAGAGAGAGAGAGAGAGAGAGGGGAGGTGGATGGGGAGGAGTGGTATTGGAGTGTGTCGTGAGCTAGATTGAGTGATTGGGAGCGGCAAGTGGAGAGTGGAAGATGAAGTTGGGTGCTGGAGGTGGGAGGGTGTGGAGTGGGTGTGGGAAGGTTTGGAGGGATTTTTTTTTGTGGGTATCCCTCTATGGCTTACTGTGGGCGGTCGAGACGTCTCCGGAGTTCACGCACTATGACGTTCAAGGCATGAGTACGCACATGGCCTGCAAGTAGAAGGTCGATGTGAGTGCGGTTGTGGACATCAATTTAGCAGGAGAGAATGCCCTTTTTTTCTTGTATTGCGTAGTAAAGGTTGAAACCCACATCTGTACCTTTCGGCGGGAACTTCACAAGCATTGTTCCGCATGGAGGTAACAGGTCTGTCTGACTACCACAGGTGACTGGTCAAAACATGAAAGGCTGTATGATTTTGTTATGATATTGTGTAGAGACATGCAAGATGGCCTCGTCCATACACCTATGTTTCTGAAACCCAGCGTGGACTTCCCATTGGCCAAGATCTGATGGCCTTCTCTCTGGATATGCCTAGTGGAGTCTAACCTACATATGGAAAAAGTGGGCTCCAATGTGCTCAAGCCCACTGGAGCCCACTCTGGTCAGTGGTTAGGGCCAGAAATAAGGGCATGAATTGAATGCATAATATTGAATCGTCCTGTCTTAACAATTCAGACAGACCACCGGTGGTAATCTGACTCTAGCTCAACCGAGCGGGGTCTCTAGGATTATACAAGAGTCTCATCCATTAGATCCACCCGTACTAAGAGGGTCGTTACATCCTAAGTGATGATGGAAAGAGAGGTTTTCACCACCTTAAGGTAACCCCATCTTCAAGGAGATGTGCATTGAAGATTTAGGAGTACATTTCAAGCGATGGGAAAGGTTTGAGAGCTACGATCCCACTTGAGGATACCCAGGATGGATAAAGAGATGATGGTTTCTTGCATACATCTCTCTTGATGGGTGTGTAGGAATACATTAGCTTGTGAGGGCATGCAGGTAAATCTGAGGATGAGGGTCCAAAGTGGGTAAAACGTTGTAGAGTTTGGAACAAAGAATATGTGGTGTATACCTTGATGCTCATACTTAGAGAAGTATCTACACTCCATCCACAATATAAAATGTGTCCCTTGTAGCAGACATGGACACTAAAAAACCGTGAAGGATACTTTCCTCCTGATTACATCGAGCACAAATTTGGTACATGGGTAAGAAATGGAAGCAGCTTCAGACTTGGAACTGCATCAAGGGAAGTGCTTAGTTCGATCATTGTAGATTTTGAGCTTGGGTATGTAGAACACGTCGTAGACCGGGATGAAAGGCAGAAGAGCTAACCATGCCAACACGGGTATACGCATTTGAACACCTTGAACAGAAGAACCCACTAGGGTTTCAACTTGTCCTGATAGACCTCTCGTAGCTTGACATGCACATTGTTGAGAAGCATGCAATCACCAACGTCAAACGTTGCATTTTTATGTTGGCAGTCTGATTTCGTTTTTTTACTATTTCTGCACCTTCACCAATGCTCACCTTATCGATGTCCAAATCTGCTTGAAGTTCCCTGAAATCAAATCTACCTTGGGCAGGTTGCTTGCAGTGTACAAAGCAAGGGATGTGGTGGGCATCGTCCTGGTTGCCACCTCGAAGGATGCCTTGCCGGTGGAGACGGACGTGGTGTAATTGTATGCACAATTCCTACATCGTCTCATCCGGATCACCCACTGAATGGAGGAGCTGCTCCAGCAACTACTGTTTTAGCTCCATATATACCTCAGGTTGTGGACGGAAACCGGTCAGCAACTACACCTTGCTGCCATACCATTGCACAACATTTCTCCAGGATTCTCTTCTGAAGCATGGGTCACTCATGATTGACCACCGCACACCGTTGAGGCGGGCGACATGCTTGAAGAACAGACGAGTCATGCCCTCCATGGTCACAGTATGAAGCTTTGAAATGCAACATGACATCGTGTCGGGTGGATGTGCAGACGAGGCCTCCTGGCTGCAAGGCAACCCGGCCCAAGACAAGGGGAGTTTCAAAGGTGCACAGTGCAAAGAAGAGTGCAAAGAGAGGCAGGATGAAAAAAAGGGGAAATGGAGCTCCCTGAGCCTAACTGCAATGTGAGAGAAGTGGCGGAAGAGCTTAAGCAGTAGATGCTGCCAGAACAGCGACAGCCAATGTAGGGGAGACAACTAAGCACAGAGCTCTAGAG
>SZWC01020763.1:33216-48356 GCA_023375785.1 Penium margaritaceum
AGGCCTCCTGGCTGCAAGGCAACCCGGCCCAAGACAAGGGGAGTTTCAAAGGTGCACAGTGCAAAGAAGAGTGCAAAGAGAGGCAGGATGAAAAAAAGGGGAAATGGAGCTCCCTGAGCCTAACTGCAATGTGAGAGAAGTGGCGGAAGAGCTTAAGCAGTAGATGCTGCCAGAACAGCGACAGCCAATGTAGGGGAGACAACTAAGCACAGAGCTCTAGAGACAGCCGCAATAGAGAATGTGGAGGGGGCTGCTACTGGAGCCACAAGGCAAAGAAAATGTTTTGGAGGGCCAGTGGAGGAGCATGAAGCACTGATTTTGGAGGTACAGATGGCTGAAGACGTAACCATAGTAGCTACTGTGGTTGTACAGGGTACAACGAAAAATGCTGCAGCTGACATGTGTGTAGCAGTGTTCATGGCTGCGGCTGCTAGTGGACCTAAGGAGATGGCAGCAGTGGTCTATGCCTCCACTGGTCGCGTTTCTACTGTAGTAGCTGGTGCATGTGATGTGCATGCACATGCTACAAATATTGAGGCAAAAACAATGCTGGTGTCTACCACAGCTGAAAAGAGAGGAGCAGTGTCAGGTAATAGCAATGATACAGAGGCGAGCGGTAGGAGCCTCAAGTGCGACAGTCGCATCTGACTCAGCTGGTGTTGCTGCAGCAGTAGGCTGTGAAGTTGCCGTATCTCTAAGAGTGAGTGACGATGGTTTGGCAGTGATGGGTACACCGTTGTGGACCTGTTCACGCTAGCGGTAGTTCCTAAGGGTAACGGGTGGGCTTACGAGTGTTTGACGTCGTTTCTTCTCAGGTTGTGTTACAATTGGCGGTGGCATGTCCTGGCACGATGGAGAGTCGTCTGAAGCGGTGCCGCACACTCGTTCAGCCTCTACTTGCTCAAAAATTAGTACTCTGCCGGTTCGTACTCCTCACAGAACATGCAACCGAGGTTAGAGCAACAGTGCTCCAGAACCAGTCATGCTCCTCTTCCACCTCATAGGCCACTTTGATGTCATCGATTTTGTCCCTCTCTTCTGTGTCCATTAGCAAGGTGGTTATCGGTGTTGAGGACTGTGGTGGAGCCTATTTGAAAGCGGTCTGAGCAGCAGCAAGATATTATTTCTTGCTTGAATGGTGTGGAATTGTAGGGAGTGATCACTCCTTTGACATCTGCTGCCACGCGGCACCTGCCTGCATTTGGTTCTGTTGTGCTGGGATGGCTACAGCATGGATGATGGATAAATAAAAATGAACGCAAACAGTAGCAAGCGACAGCTACAGTGAGTGTTGCAATGCAGTAGCATTAGCTTCTATTTCTGTAGTTATGACAGCTGTTGCCTTGATAGGGTTACAAAACGACCGAGAGTGGGGCCGAGAGAGGAGCTGAGAGACGGCTAGGATGGCTGCGATGGCCGCCACTGCCAAGAAGGAAAGGTAGGGACTGCGGTAGTCAAGGTGCCCATCCCAGCTGGCGCATAGACCGCCGCTGCAGATGCTGCACCTGTAGCTGCAGTACTGTGGCTGTAGGAATTGCTGACAAGGTCAGTTTGGTCAGTTCAATTTTGGCATAGGGACGGCTACAATAGTCACCTAGGCGTTAGAAGTAGAAAGTGCTGCTGTTGCTCCTGTTAAAAAATGCCTTTCACTGCAAGAAAGCAGTTAACTCAAGGAAAGGTTGGCACAAGGACGTCTACAATCACCGCCTAGGCATTAGAGACAACAGCTACTGCTGCAGCTGCTGTTGCATGATGGTGGCCACTGCCGAGAGGGCAGTTAGACGTAACGTAGCTGTCACCACTGCGGCATAGGTGACAGCCGTGCCTGCAAGGTATAGTTAATCGATGTCCTTTCATACACACTTGAACCTCTTCATTAGCCTACTTGTGCACTCATGGTAGTTTCTTGGGGGTTTCCTCGTGGGAGGGGAGGGGAGAGGAGGAGGGGAAAGTATATTGGGGAAGTGTATGGGATAGTGTTTGACTGTCCGGGTAGTAAGTGTATCGTATTCATACACATGTGTCTTGTACAGTTGGATGTGCTCCTTTGTGTGATTGACCACTGATGGGGAGAGGAGAGGAGGGGGGGAGAAGGGGAAAGTGTATGGGACAAGTGTATGAGGTAGTGTATCACTGTCCTGGTAGTAAGTGTATTGTTTTCATACACATGTGTATTGTATAGTTTGATATGTTCCTTGGTGTGAGTGATCACTGACGGGGAGGGGGGGAGGGGGAGGAGGGAATAGTGTATGGGACAAGTGAATGGGGTAGTGTATCACTGTCCTGGTAGTGAGTGTATCATTTTCATACACATGTGTATTGTATAGTTGGATATGTTCCTTGGTGTGAGTGATCACTGGTGGGGAAGGGGAGGAGAGGACGGGAAAGTGTATGGGGAAATTGTGTGGGGAAATGTATCACTGTATTGGTTGTAATTGTATTATTTTCATACATATGTGTATTGTATACTTGGATATGTTCCTTGGTTTGAGTGATCACTGATGAGGAGAGGGGGGGAGGGGGAGGAGGGAAAATTGTATGGGGTAGTGTATTACTGTCTGGGTAGTAATTTGTATTGTTTTTATACACATGTGTATTGTATAGTTGGATATGTTCCTTGGTTTGAGTGATCACTGATGAGGAGAGGGGGGGAGGGGGAGGAGGGAAAATTGTATGGGGTAGTGTATTACTGTCTGGGTAGTAATTTGTATTGTTTTTATACACATGTGTATTGTACAGTAGGATATGTTCCTTGGTGTGAGTGATCATTGATGGGGAGAGGAGGGGGTGAGGAGCAAAAAGTGTATGGGACAAGTGTATGGGGTAGTGTATCACTGTCCGGGTAGTAAGTGTATTGTTTTCATATACATGTGTATTGTATAGTTGGATATGTTCCTTGGTGTGGGTGATCTATGATGGGGAGAGGAGAGGGGAAGGAAAAGTGTATGGAGTAAGTGTATGGGATGGTGTATCACTGTCTGGGTAGTAAGTGTATCGTTTTTATTTACCAGTGTATTGTATACTTGGAGATGTTCCTTGGTGTGAGTGATCACATTAGTGTACAGTAATGTATGTTCATCTACATTGTGCAATTGTGTGCGAGTACACTGTCCAACACATTTTTCTCATACATATTTCCCTTAAGCCCCCCCTCCCCCCTCGTCCCCTTACCCCTACATACACACTTGTCTTTCTATTCACTGAGCCTGGTGGTGTAAAAAATGGATACATACGTATACAATGTTTTCCAGAATTCACTAGAATTTCCATTACTACCCAATACACTTACCTCGTACAGTTTTGGAGAGGGGGGGGGGGGGGGGGGGAAGTGCATACGGTAAGTTTAAAGAGTAGTGTATCACTGTCCAGGTAGTAAGTGTATCGTTTTCATATACATGTATACCGTACAGTTGGATATGTTCTTTGGTGTGAGTAATCACATTAGTGTACACTAATGTATTTTCATTTGTATTGCGCACTTGTGTGTGAATACACTGTCTAAGACATTTGTCGTATACATATATCCCTTCAGTCCCCCCCGTCCCCCTCCTCGCCCCTTACCCCTACCTACACACCTGTCTCTCTGCCCACTGAGCCAGGTGGTGTCAAAAACGGACACATAAGTGTACAAAACTCTCCAGACTTCAGTAGAATTTCCGTTCACTACCTAATATACTTACCTCGTACACTTTTGGAGAGGGAGGGAGGGGGGGCGAAAAACCTGTATGGGACAAGTGTATGGGGTAGTGTATCACTGTCCGGGTAGTAAGTGTTGGCCTGAGGGTGTGTGTGCACCCTGGAGGGTCCCTAGAAGCGGCTGGTTCACACCACCAACTGTTTTTGGAGAGACTGAAACTGTGGAGGCAACTGGTTCCAAGGATGGCAGAAACTGGTCAGAGAGTGTGGCAATCATTTTGGCCTCAATTGACTGGGAATAAACTCTCTTGAACAAGGCTCAAAGCAGTGGCATTTTATAGCCGCTGATCTAAGCTTTCCAGAACACCGAAGCATGCCAGATTTGAAGCTTCCTAGCAGATTCTATGGCTTCTAGAGTGGCCCTTGGTTGCTGTCCTTTCTTCCCACCTAGGAAGGTATCCCTTCCTTCCTCTAGAAGCTTCTGCCCCTTCCTAGATTCCTCAGCTTGCTTCTAGTAGGAGGGAAGGTTTCGAGAAGACCAAGATACCTCTAGATGCCTTGTAGGTCATGTCACCCCTTCTAGAAGGTGTGCCACCTTCCTGGACCCTACCCTAGCCTTCTAGAAACTCAAAGAGGAATTGTAAGGGTTGAGCTAGCTTCCTGGCATCTTTTTTTCACCTCCCTTGAGGCAGGGCAGAAATTGATCTTGTGGGATTTGAACACGAGCCCCATTAACGACTAAGCCACTTGGGCTTGTATTTTTGGTGTTCCTTTTTGGACTCACTCCTGCCATGGTGAGGAGCATTACTTCAACAATCTCCCGCTTGCGCGTCACCCATGGCAGTTGTCCATGCTCAACCTGCAACTCAAGAGGCTTGGGAAAGCCCAAGCTCCATGCAAGTAGCATTATGCTTGTCCTTGGGTTGCGCTTTCGTCATGGCATCAGCAAGCATGTGCTTTGTGTCGCAATGCACAAGCACCACATCACCCTTTGCAACGAGGTCTTGTGCAAAGTGATGCCGGATCTCTATGTGCTTGGTCCTCCGGTGTAGCACAGGGTTCTTGGTCAGGCTGATGGCACTCATATTTTCAACGTTGAGCGCCGTCGGCTTCTTCTGTGGCACCCCAATCTCCTTGAGCAATCGCCGCAGCCATAACGCCTCCTTTGCGGCTTCCGCGAGCGCAATATACTCCGTCTCAGTGCTGGACAGCGCCCCACAGTCCTGCTTCCAGCTTGCCCAAGACACCGCTATACCACCAAGCACAAAAAACATAGCTCGATGTTGACTTGCGGTCATCAACATCACCTGCCCAGTCAGCGTCAGAGTAGCCAACCAACTCAAGGGAGTCATTCCGGGCTTCCCCTCCAAACACAAGTCGCGACTGTGTCGTCGCCTTCAAGTAGCGGAGGATTCTCTTGACCGCTTGCCAATGTAGCGGCCCCGGATCAGCAACATAGCGGCTCACTTGTTCCTTGGCAAAAGTAAGATCAGGCCGCGTCGCCACCATGGCATACATTATGCTGCCGACTGCGGACTGGTACGGTACTCCAGCCATCTCCTCCTTCTCGTCCTCCGTGCTCGGGCCCATGCTCGAGCTTAGCTCACATGTCGTTTTCATAGGCCTACCAATGGGATTGCACTCCTCCATGTTGTAGCGGCGGAGCACCTCCTGCACATATTTTTCTTGTCCCATCTCCAGCGTGCGTGCTTTGCGGTCCCTCTTGATGGAGATGCCTAGGTAGTAGTCAAGCTCACCCATGTCCGTCATCTTGAACCGGCTGCCAAGCTGTTTCTTCAGGCCTTTAAGCTCCTTCCGGAAGATCCACTTGGATCCGATTATTTTCTCCCCTCCGGCCGGTCAACCAGCTCCCAAGTGCCGTTCTCCTCATGGGAGGCAAGCTCAGATTTTATTGATCCCTCCCACTCAGCCCCATCCTTCTGCTGCAGTGCCTCCTTCACAGATTGAGGCTCCTCTTGTGTGAATATGGCTTGTGCAAATCCCATCCAAATGCCCTTGTCGGCATCGTACCTCTTTGTCTTTCTTCGCATACGGCTGCTCGTGCGGGGCTGTTGAGGCGGTTGTTCTTGTTGCTGTCCCTTTTCGGCGCCATCCTCTCCAAGCGCCTGCTCCCCCTCTCTTGGATACCTTGGAGACATCGGTCGACTCTCCGCCTCCACGTCCATCTCCGGTGCTTCGGATTCCTCATCCGGACTGGCCGGAACAGATTCCGCAACTCGCCCATCCCTTGGGCGATCCTCTCCGGCTGGTGCTGATGCAAGGACGTCACCCTCATTCACATCCTCCCTCAAGGAGTGGCAGCCACTCCCCCCTCTTGGAGAGGTTTGCCTCCTTGTCCGTCCAATGGCTTTTCTCGTCGAACGTGACATCGCGACTCCGCACAATCTGCTGCCTCCTTGGGTCAAAGAGCCGGTACGCTTTGCTTTCGCTCTCATACCCAAGGAAAATACACCAGTGGGTTCGTGGGTCCAGCTTGCTCCGCCCTTCACGTGCCTGCACCACAGCATGTGCAACGCAACCAAATGTGCGGAGGTGACCCACTTCCGGCTTCCTCCTGCTCCACACTTCTTGTGGCGTCTTCCACACTTTGCTCTCCTTGTCCTTCAACGGCTTGGTCAATGTAAGGTTCATTATGTACGCCGCTGTCCATGCCGCATCTGCCCAATACCGTTGTGCAAGGCCGGTGTCGCTCAACATGGATTGCACCATGTTCAAGATTGTACGACTCGCTCTCTCTACGATGCCATTCTTCTTCGGGGAGTGTGGAATTGTTTTCTGCCACTCAATCCCCTTGCTCTTCATCCACCCAAGGCAGCCCGCATATTCACCGCCGTTGTCGCTCTGGAACGCCTTCACCTTCAACTCTGTCTGTCGCTCCACATCTGCCACAAACTCTTGCATGCATACAAGGACTTCGCTCTTCCGCTTCATGAGGTAGAGGTACAGTTTGCGGCTGTGGTCGTCGATGAAGGTGAGGAAGTGACGAGCTCCGCCGATGGAGCTCTCAAGTGGTCCACACACATCTGTGTGTACCACTGCCAACTTTGTTGATGCACGCGTCCCCTTTGCCACAAATGGCTGCCGTGTTGATTTGCCGATGACGCATGGCTCGCACATGGTCTCCTTGGTTCCATTAAGGCCACTGATTTGGAGACCCCGAACCACCTCTCTCTTTGCCATCTCCTTCACCGTCGATGGAGAAACATGGCAAAGTCGGCAGTGCCACAGGTCCAGGTCTCCTTCATCCTTCGTTGCAAGATTTGCGGCGTTGGACCCCACCCGGCTGCCGAGGATCTTTGCGCGTAGCAGGTACAAGTCATCCTCTCTCTTGGCGCACGCAATCACCTCGCCTTTGCCTTCCTTGTGGATGATGGCCTCCTTCTTTGTGAAGAGCACCTCAAGTCCCTTGTCGATAAGGTGGCTGATGGAGAGCAGGTTTGCCCCAAAATTGGGCATGTGGAGCACGTCATGGATTGTGCTCATGACAGGTTTGCCATCCACAATTGAATCAATGTGGAAATTACCCTCGCCGACGGCCACCTCTTTTTTGCCATTGGCCACTGTCATGCGTCTCTTCGAGACGCCATATGTGACAAATGCCACCCTATTGCATTGTGTGTGGTGGCCTGATCCGGAGTCAATGACGGCAACTCCCGGATCCTTCAAGTCGGTGGAGTTGTACGCCATGAGGGTCTACTCGTCTTTCTTCTCGCCCCGCTGCAACCGGTCTGGCTTCTTCTTGGGGCAGTTGCGTGCATAGTGGCCCTCCTTGCTGCAGTTGAAGCACTCCCCCTTCTTGTCACCCTTCTTGGTGCCCTGTTTGGTACCCTTCCACTTGTCACATCGGCCTCCACTGTGAGGATGAACTTTGTACGCAGAACTTGATGCCGCTGCACTCTCTCGACTGCCACGTCGCATCCACTCGTTGCGCATGTACTCAGCAACCTTCGGGTACTTCAGCTCGTCGGAAGGCTACCCACCAAGGACTGTGATCGTGGGACTCCAGCTGTCCGGCAAGGCCAGAAGGAGGATCATAGTTTGCAGCTGAGAGTCGACCTCCCAACCAATGGCCACGCACTCCTCTGCGAGTGACTCAATCTGCTGCATGATCTCCATGATGTTGTCACCTTCATTGGCTCGGAGGGTGACGAGCCGTTTGAAGATGAAGAGCTGATTGGTAAGGTTGCTTGACTGGTAGATGGAGCAGAGTTTTGACCATGCATCTGCGACCAGGGTACATCCTTGGATGTGCCCAAGTTGTGCTGGGCATAACGCTGACACAAGGAGCGCCAACGTCTTTTTGTTGCGCTTCTTGTATGCCTCCTTCACCTCAGCCATTGCAGTCTCCGACAGCGCAGTCTCATTGCCCTTCACGAGCTCAAGCATTCCCTTGTCGTCAAGGAAGACCTCAAACTGCCACCTCCACAAGGAAAAACCTGTCCCATCAAACTTAAGAACAGTGCGGCTGCTCTCTGGCTTGTTGGTGGCCATGTCTTGATCTAGGAAGCATCAACACAAGCTGGCTTGGGACCTCTCAAAAGGCGTGGGCCCATAACCCTTTGTTGGCCTGAGGGTGTGTATGTACCCTGGAGGGTCCCTAGCAGTGGCTGGTTCACACCACCAACTGTTTTTGGAAAGACTGAAACCGTGGAGGCAACTGGTTCCAAGGATGGCAGAAATTGGTCAGAGAGTGTGGCAATCATTTTGGCCTCAATTGACTGGGAATAAACTCTCTTGAACAAGGCTCACAAGTAGTGGCATTTTATAGCCACTGATCTAAGCTTTCTAGAACAGCAAAGCATGCCAGATTTGAAGCTTCCTAGCAGATTCTATGGCTTCTAGACTGGCCCTTGGTAGGCTGTCCTTTTTCCCACCTAGGAAGGCATCCCTTCCTTCCTCTAGAAGCTTTTGCCCCTTCCTAGATTCCTCATCTTTCTTCTAGTAGGAGGGATGGTTTCCAGAAGACCAAGACACCTCTAGATGCCTTGTAGGACAAGTCACCCCTTCTAGAAGGTGTGCCACCTTCCTCGACTCTACCCTAGCCTTCTAGAAACTCAAACAGGAACTCTAAAGGTTGAGCTAGCTTCCTGGCATCTATTTTTCACCTCCCTTGAGGCAGGGAAGACATTGATCATGTGGGACTTGAACCCGGGCCCCTGCCTCTAGAGGTGGACACCATTAACGACTAAGCCACTTGGGCTTGTACTTCTTATGTTCCTTTTTGGAGTCACTCCTACCATGGTGAGGAGCATTACTTCAACAGTAAGTGTATTGTTTTCATACACATGTATATTGTGTAGTTGGATATGTTCCTTGGCATGAGTGATCACTGATGGGGAGAGGGGGGGAGTGAAAATGTATGGGGAAAGTGTATGGGGTACTGTATCACAGTCCGAGTAGTAAGTGTATCATTTTTATACACATGTGTACTGTATAGCTGGATAGGTTAATTGCTGTGAGTGATCACATTAGTGTACACTAATGTATTCTCATTTGCATTCTGCACTTTTGTGTGAGTACACTGTCCAATACATTTATCTCATACATATTTCCCTTCAGTCCCCTCCCCCCCCCCCTCCTCGTCCCCTTACCCCTACCTACCCGACACACCTGTCTCTCTGTCCACTGAGCTTAGTGGTGACAAAAATGGATGGATGAGTGTACAATTTTTTCCAGACTTCACTGCAATTTCTGTTCACTACCCAATAAACTTACCTCATACAAGTTTGGAGAGGGGGAGGGGAGAGGAGGGATTAGTGTATGGGGCAAGTATATGGGATAGTGTATCACTGTCTGGGTAGTAAGTGTATGATTTGTATACACATGTGTATAGTAAAGTTGGAAGTGTTCCTTGGTGTGAGTGATCACTGATGGGGATAGGGGGGGGGGGAGGGAGGGAAAAGTGTATGGGACAAGTGTATGGGGTAGTGTATCACTGTCCGGGTAGTAAGTGTATCATTTTCATACATATGTGTATTGTATAGTTGGATATTTTCCTTGGTGTGAGTGATCACATTAGTGTACATGTTCTCATTTGCATTGTGCACTTGTGTGTGAGTACACTTTCCAATACATTTGTATCATTTGTGTACATATTTCCATTTAGTCCCCCCCCCTCCATCCCCCCCTCCCCGACCCCTACCTACACACCTGTCTCTCTGTCCACTAAGCCTGGTGGTGTCAAAAATAGATACAAAAGTGAAAAAAAAAAAATTCCAGACTTAACTAGAGTGTCCGTTCACTACCCGATACACTTACTTCATACACTTTGGGATATGGAGAGGGGGGGGTGGGGGGAGAAGGGGGAAAGTGTATGGGGCGATTGTATGGGGAGTATATCACTGTCCGGGTAGTAAGTGTATCGTATTCATACACATGTGTATTAAATAGTTGGATATGTTCCTTGGTGTGAGTGATCACTGATGGGAAGATTGGGGGGGGGGGGGGGGGGGGAGGAGGGAAAAGTGTATGTGGCGATCGTATGGGGTAGTGTATCATTGTGTGGGTAGTAATTGTATCATTCTAATACGCATGTTTGGGGAAATCGTATGAGCTACTGAATTACTTGTTTTGTATGTCCATGAAGACTGGTTTTTTTATAGGAAATTTCCTAGGACAGAAAGGGTAATTGGGGTATTTCTTGGAAGGAAGGTTCCCATTCAACAACAATATCCATGTAGGAAGGTACCTGGTACTTCCACTTGTATATGTACCATGCATGTACATTGATTTTTGTGTGGGTTTGAGGGGATTGGTTATAAATGGTGCCTGCTGATGCTAATGAATCTTTGCTGCAAGAGTGTAGTACCGCCTCCAGTGTTGCAGCTGACGTTGCTCAATGTCACCAGGCTAATGAATGGAAGTTACTACTGCTGTTCATGGTAGGCATAGTGGAGGTTGCGACAGTAGCACCGCCAAGAATGGAACCGGTAGGGATGAAAGAACTCACTCCTCGCTTTCCTACCACAGGGAGTAACCACAACACTGCTCTTGTACTAGTAGTTGGGAAGAATGATGAGATGTGAGGGATGACAGAGCTAAGTAGGTGGTAGGTTAGCACACACACTAGAAAACTACACCATGGATCTAGAAGACGATGACTTACCAAAGAAACACATAAGACCACAAGTGCATGGAGAGAGTGAGAGAGACCATGGATGACAAGGCAACCCATGCGAGAGCGTATCGCGTGGGGCCTCAATGCCACCCACAAGGACGAGTCCAACCACACAGATTTTAACCCGGTGGCGGCTACTTGTGTTGCTGACTGGACAGCCAAACACCATGTCTCCTAGGAATCAGCAACGCACGAACACCTCAAACAATAACCCAAGCAAGATATGCAAGATAAATCTGTGCCCATCAACCACGAGCTTATGTAGCATGCATGATTAGTTATCGTGTCTAGTTCCAAGCTAGAGAGCTCATTGCAACAGGTTAGCCAGCGTAAGACATGTCTAGCATCCTCATGTGGTTTTATCTGCTGAATCTCTTGGCCACCAACACCAGAAATCATGAGTGTTCTGCCGCTTGAGTTCTCGAGTGCACCAACGCAACGTCTCAGACTCCATGTGCATTTGGACTTTAGTTCATTTCCTGTATGGAAGTGCCTGGGGGTGAAGTCGAGGGGTCATTTGCATGGTTTCACATCCCACACCAAGTGTTGCCACACCAACGACAACAAAAATAGGAGATTTCCAAGCAACTTCTCATGTCTGCCTTCTTGGAAAACGTTAGTGCTGGCTAAAGTGTAGCCACATCAACATTAGCAATGCTAGAATGCTTCAATGTAGTTTCTCACAAACCTTTGGTAGAAATGTTGGTGGTGGTGGTGGTCGGGACAGTGATGGCAGTGGCGGCAAAAGTGGTGGCGGTGTCAGTGGCGGCAGCGGCAGCGTGTTGACTGCGACGGCGTGACGCCAGCGGCTGCGGCGGTGGCGGCAACAGCGGTGGCGATGGCGGTAGTGCCAACGACGATGAGTGCGACATTTGTGGTGGTGATGGTGCTGGTGGTGGTCATGGTGGTGTTAGTTGTGGTGGAGGTAGACGAGGAGGAGAAGGAGGAGGACAAGAGGAGGAGGATTAGGAGGAGGAGGAGGAGGAGCACGTGGACAAGGACGAGGACGATGACGAGGGCAAGGAGGACGAAGAGGCGGTGGCGGAAAAGGGGGTATTTTGATGTGAGCCGTCCCCCTCTCTGTGTACAGTTTGCTGTAATCACTCGGCAATGTGCATGCTTGTATAGATCCCTGATGTGGACCCAGTTGGCATAGGAGCACCAACAAGGAGTGGTGGCCCCATCCACCACCAGCTGCCAGAGAGCAGCCACGACATTCAGGGTGCTTGTTGGGGTGCTCTGCAATTTTCGTTTTTGCTTGAGTTTTCTTGGTGGACTGGCTCTTGCATGTTTTGCATTCTGTGTCCACTCATTGAATCCGGACCTGCTTATATGATGAGTCGTAGCGTCCAGCTATCAAATTTCCATCTATACGTTCACACGGTGCTGCGTTTGGATGTTGATGCACAAAGTTGCGGGCAAAATAACAGTTTTAAATGGAAACAATACTAGAGCGCAGGTTGGGGCAGTGGCAGTGTTGATGCAACGTGTGGGCTTCCACGCAAGTTGCTTAGTCAGCTGCCCCCTCAGTCTGCTGCTCTAGAGTCTCAGTCTGAGTGCTCTGGATTTGTTACTCAAAAACGCGTGCGCCAGTGTTAGTGTCAGAAAGCAGTTGAAAACTGGAAGTGACTGATTAGAAGTGAAGAATAAACAACAATGGGAAACCCTTCCAAGTTCTAGCTCCCCCACACTAGTGTAGAACTTGTTACTCAGCTAACCAGCCAATCAGAAAATAGTCCTAGATCTATTTTCTGGCATGCAGGGTTTTCTCAATGAGCCCTGCCAGACGCCCGATAGCCCAAAACCCCGGCGTTGTCCGTTTTGCCTGAAAACTGGACCATACCATAATGCCGACGCTGCGAACGCAGTCGTGCGGTTAGAATCAGCTAGAAAACAGCAGCAAAGAGTTATGACTGCCCGAACCCAGACAGTGCCTACGACGGTCCATGATGTCAAGCAGTGATACGCAGCAAGAGACATGAGCCCTAGGCAGAGGACGATCCTGCAGACGCAATGGCACAGTCAGAACTAGCGCTGGGTGCATGTAGACAACATCTGCGGTGGCAGTGACCGCCGGTGGCCCGACCGCCGAGGAGGCCTGCCGATGGAGCTGAGCACGCCGCCGGAGGGAGGAAGCTTCAGCGAACTGCGAGTAGGCCTTAGCTTGTGTCGGCTCCACCGGACGACACACCAATAGCGTCGAGTCTTGCCGTCAGTCATCTGCACGTCGATGTTCACAAGCCGGGAGGACACAACAGAGCACAATGAGAGATGCGCAAAAAAACCAACACTCCCCCATGACTCACAGGCATAGTGCACATGTGCAGGCAGAGACACGGTCAAGAACCAGACTCTCCCAGGGCACACAGGGACGCAGGCACAATGAGAGCCACTCACAGACGCACACCAACCAAACCCACAGCCTTCTTGAACGATTCGCGTTTCAGTGCCTTGGTCAAGAAGTCTGCCAGCTACCATGCCGTCTCAACCAACACAATGTTGACACTGCCCTCATGCAACAACGAACGCACATGGTGATACTCAACGTTGATGTGCTTTGTGGGTGTGTGATGCACGCCGTCATTGTCGGCGATGGCCATGGCTCTCTCATTGCCACAATGCAACGTGATGGATGCGATGGCCTGACGCAACTCGGACAACAGACGACGGAACCACACACTCTTGCATTCGCCTGAGCCAAGGGCCATGTACTCAGCCTTAGCAGTGTTGCGTGCAATGCACCCCTACTTGCCAATGCGCCTGGACACAACCGTGCCGCCGATCAGAAACATCCAGCCTGTGCGACTCTTACCGTCTGGACTGCCGGCCCAGTCACTGTCAATGTAGCCCACCGCGACAAAAGATGGCTGGCAGGGGAACATGAGACCTCGCCGAGGAGTCGATACAACATAGCGTAGTACTCGGATCGCAACCTCGAAGTTTGGGTGACACGGCTCCTGAGAAAACCAAGCCAGGAGGTTGACGGTGAACGCGATGTCTTGGCACGTCGTCGTCGCCAGGAACATCAGTGACCCAATGACTCGCAGATACGTGGTCACGTCAGCTGGCTCCCCCACAACGGCTGGGTCAGGACTCTTCAGCTTCACCTGGCCATCAGGTGACATGGGTGAAGATGCGTTGGGTACGAGGGGTAGGTGCTTGACGAAGCGAGTGGACAGGGTCTGCACACAGGCAGCATGGTAGACATGCAGGATGCTCTGGGAGCGATCATGCTCGAGCTCCATGCCCAGGAAGACTCGGACAGACCCTAGATCCTTCATCCGGTAGGCGATGTGCAGCAGGTCCATGACACACTGGACGGTAGCCATGTCAGGCGATGCAATGAGGAGATCGTCGACGTAGACCAGGACAGTGGCAAGGGTCTGGCCTCGCGGGCTGAAGAACAGTGTGGGGTTAGTAGTACTACGCTGAAGGCCGTTGCAAAGGAGCGTGCTGCTGATCTAATGGTTCCAGCACCGAGACGACTGCTTCAGGTCGTAGAGGGCCTTCCGCAGCCGCCAAACTCTCCAAGTGCCATCGTCAAAGCCTGGAGGCTGCACCATGTAGAGCTCCTCACCCTCCAGCGAACCATGGAGGAAGGCGTTGCTCACGTCCATCTGATGCAGCTCGCACCCATGCTGGGCAACCAGACTGAAGAGCGCCTGGCTCGTGGAGAATCGGCCAACTGGGACAATGATCTGGTCGTAATCGACCCCAAGGACCTGAGCAAACCCTTTGGCTGTGAGGCAGGCCTTGTACTTGTCCAAGGACCTGTCGGGCTTCCATTTAAGCCGAAAGACCCACTTGGTACTGATGGCCTTCCGTCCTGGAGGCAGGTCGACGAGGTCATATACGTGGTGCTGCTGGATAGCAACGAGCTTGTCAGCGCAGGCAGCATCCCAATGTGCAGCCTCAAGAGAGGCTCGAGCCTCGCGTAGGGTGGTTGGGTCCTCTGGACGTGCTATGGAGCGACCTGAGAGAGTGTGAGCATCTCGAGCTCCACGTGCGATGCGTACGAGTGCAGCTATGACAGCATGCTGATGCTCGTGATGAAGCATGGCGTAGTCCAATACAGAGCCAGGGTGAAGGTCTATAATGATAGCCGAAGAAGTCAGGCCGAGAGCCTTGGTGCCAGGGTCCCCTCTCACGATCGTAGGTGTGGAAGAGACATGTGGAGTGAAAGGGGGCCGAGACGCCACAGGGCAAGGTACTATGGTCTGCGCGCTCACTGACGGCCTGGGTTGGAGGCTGCCGCCTGGGCCACGCGTGTAGCGCGGTTTGGCAGGAGATGGCACCGAGTCTGACGGGCCGGTGGAGGCGGACGGGGCTGCTGGGCCGAAGGGACCAGTGGACGTGACTGGGGCTG